>JAOSBM010000003.1:5883535-5919298 GCA_027568955.1 Erythroxylum tenue
GAACAATTGTGTTTTCGAAATATGCCTTTGTGGCAAAATGTCAAGAAAAATCATGTTTTCGAAATGTGCCATTTGGGAAACCTGCTTTCAAGTCATGAAATCCATGTTATGTGGGTTTGTGGTGGTCCCTTAAGTTAAGTCCTGTGCACGTTGACCTGCCCGCTAGTGGCATGAAGCTCCTTCATGGACTCCCATAATTTCACGGCTACGCAAGACCATTAAATGGGATTGCAATAGTACGTTTTGTTCATGGCTACACAGGACCCTTAGGGGAAATGTGTAGTACGTTCTGTTTTGGATCCACCCAAACCATTCTAATGTACTTATATGCTTATGATCTGTTGACAAGTTTGATGCATGCATGATTTAAAATTGCACATGAATTGTTTGAAAATTGAGAATTTTGAGAAATAAGTGTTTTATGAACTTAATACGGCATGTCTATGTTTACGAAAATGTTCAACAGAAATGAGCTTTATAAATGATTTTGCTTGTTATCTGTTATAAACTTGTTACCCACGAGCTTTCAAGCTCACCCCCTTTCTTCCCCATCTTCAAGTAATGAGGCAGAGATCGAGAGATCAAGAGTATAATGGCATTACTTCAGAATTTGAATATTATGGAATTTAAGTAATCTTTGTAAAATACAAGGATTAGTCACATTTCAAGGATTATTAGTTCATGTAACTTTGGTATTTTGAGATTTGAGACATTGATGTATTGTGATCTGAAACGTTCTTTCAGCTTTGTAAAGAACGCTTATCTTTTGATGTTAATGAATTATGAATCATGTATGGATGATGTTGAGTGGAAATATGAACTTGTGTATGGATAAGGTCGAAATGATGAATTTGATCATGAATTGTAATATATAGAAAATTGAGATGTGTTATGGAAAAAAAAAAGATAGGAAATTATGAAGGATGAGAAATTGTAGTAAGCAAGGAATGAATTAAATGAGTAAAGAGATTACAAGGAGCCACGCTCAAGTATGATGGGGTAATTGTTAAGAGTTGGATTCCGGAAACGGGATCCAACACTCGTACCTTATTAGCCACGACTCACCTTCCTCACCCTTATTGGGCTGACACAGTCCTAACCGCCGTTCATATCATTAACATTCTACCCACTCCTATTCTTCATTGGTTCTCTCCTCACTACTATCTTTACAAATCCCAACCCACTCATTCTTATCTCAAGGTCTTTGGATGTTCTTGCTACCCTTATCTAGGTCCTTACGGCCCCCACAAACTCTCTCCACGATCCATAGCATGTGTTTTTCTTGGTTACAGTAACCATCACAAAGGATATAAATGCCTTGATAAAGCTTCTGGCCGTGTTTATTTCTCTAGGCATGTTATTTTTTACGAGAGTTTTTTTCCCTTTCTAACATTGCAGGTCACCAAAGATGCTTGTCCTATCCAATTGGATCTCCAACATGACACCACATCGCACCCCACCACCAACACCTGTTTGAACGCTCCCCAGCCAACCACCACTGATGAGCATGAAGACATATTATCAATGATTGATCCCATGCGACTGCCCATCTCATCCTCCACAACTTCTGTTCCCACTTCTGACCTTTCTAGCCCACGGAGACCTAATGAGAATCCCCATACTGCGGACCAACTCCTTGACACCTCTCCTTCCTAGTGCCTTACTTCTCCTAACCTAAACCGCCTTGGCCTACCAGATCCACCCCCATCTCTTGACCCGGACTCTATCTTGGCACCTGGACCCACATAGCCTAACTTGCCTCTGTCGCACCCACAACCTACACATCAAATGCATACTCCATCCAAAGATGGTGTTACCCAACCAAAGCAATATACTGACGGCATAATTAGGTACCCAATTCCTCATGCTCTTCTCTCCACTATTGATACATTAGAACCTAGTTGTTATTCTCAAGCTAGCAAACACCTAGAGTGGCGGATGGCCATGATGGAGGAGATAAATGTACTGTTGAAAAACAACACTTGGTCTCTAGTTCCATCATCCCCAACACAAAATCGAGTTGGCTGCAAATGGGTTTTTCAAATAAAGCAAAAATATAATGGGAGCATTTAGCATTACAAAGCCCGTTTAGTAGCTAAGGGTTTTCATCAACAACCTGGGCTTGATTATGGCGAGACATTCAGCCTCGTCATCAAACCTGCAACCATATGAATAATTCTTGGTCTAGCAGTCTCACACATGTGGCCACTCCGACAACTTCATGTCAAAAATGCATTCTTACATGGACTCTTACAAGAAGAAGTGTATATTTCCCAACCACCCGGTTTCATCGATCCTATAAAGCCACATCATGTATGCAAGTTATAGAAGCCAATTTATGGTCTGAAATAAGCAGCGAGAGCATAGTTTAACCGTATAAGCTCTTTTCTAATCACTACTGGTTTTCAACAAAGTAAAGCTGACCCCTCTTTTTTCATCCTACATCATGGTATACACCGCATCTTTCTCCTTCTCTACGTTGACGATATTGTGATTACTGGTAGCAACTCACAACTTCTGTAGAAATTTTTTTGACACACTAGCTTGTGAGTTTGACATTAAGGACCTTGGACCCCTACATTATTTCCTTGGGTTACAAGTCCATACCCAACCTGATTCAGTGCATGTTAATCAATTGAAATACGCTCATGATATTCTAGTTAAGCACGGCAGCCTTCATTGCAAACCAGCCACCACACCCATGGCAGCCAAGGTGGTTCTTTCCAACGACAATGCTCCACGCTTAAAATACCCTACAAAATTTCGTGAACTTGTTGGTTGCTTGCAATATCTTACATTGACGTGACCAAATATTGCATATGTTGTCAACATAGTTTCCCAATTCATGAGTGCACCATGCCACAATCATCTTGAGGCTGCGCGCCATATACTTCGCTACATCAAAGGGATACTAGACCATGGACTCATTTTTCGCTCGCAATAAGGCTTAATCCGTCTTAGTGCCTACTTTGATGCCGATTGGCCCTGATACTCGACGCTCCACCAGTGGCTATCTTATATACCATGGTTCCAACCTTATCTCCTGGAGTTCTAAAAAGTAGCCTACCATTGCTCGATCCAGTGCTAAGTTCGAATACCGCTCTCTTTCACATTCATGTGCCGAAACCACTTGGTTATGCTATCTTCTTTATGAACTTGGCATGCCCCTCCAATTCCCTATCCATCTCTATTGTGACAACATATCCACGACATACATGGCGGCAAATCCGGTCTTTCATGCTCTCACGCGACATATCGAGCTAGATTACCATTTTGTGAGGGAAAAGGTAGCCATGGGCAGCCATTAGGTTCACTACATCCCCTCCATTAATCAACCAGCAGATGTCCTCACCAAACCGTTACACAAGCACCGTCATCGCTTACTCTCCTCCAAACTAGTTCAATCGAGATTGCTTGATTACCCGATACTGATGGAGTCAATCACATGCATCAGCCAAGCAATAGCCTCAAATCACTCTGAATTCATATCCATAGTTAGCATGTAATTATATGTAATAGCTTCATTCTAGGAGAGTATATCATGTAACATAACTCAAGGAGATTACACCATTTGTATATATAAAGATGCAAGCCATGATATGAATATATGAACAATCACATTATTTACAAAATCTTTTTATCTAATGCTCATTATATGCTTGAGGTTCATCTAAGCTTGAGTATTTAACACCTTCTTTCATTAGTTATAATTCTCTCCCTTTGTTTCCTCAAGAAAATAAATTAGGTCTTATATTATACATATATTACAATGTTATAAATTATAACGTAATATTTGGATATCTTAGTTCTTTTTCAAATCTTTATTTCTTTATATATTATTATATATTTTATGAGAATAAAATTGATACTCTAAGAGTATTGGATGTGTAAGGAGAATAGTAAAATTTATATAATATTGGTATGTTTATTTCCTCTTTTTAGATGGAGCTTAGTATTAAATTTTTATTGATTTATTTGATTTTATTAATTGTATATTAGAATTACTATGATGAAGATTAAGCTCCTAATTTATCACTTTTAATTTATTTAATTGATGATCTATACACCTAAATTTTTTGATATTAAAATTTATTTTAAAGAAAAAAGGCTTTAATTATAATAGCAGTAGCAGATATTTTAAAAATTAAGCACACAATGAAATCATATCTACTTGTGTTATTTTAATGATGTACAAAAAATTTACATTTATTAATTTTTTCTTCCTCTAAAATTTTCATTCATGCTCATCCTTTTTTATTTTATTTTTATATAATCCTCTTTCTTAAACTTGTTTCCTCTATCATTTGTATTTATATTATCCAGTCTAATAATCTATCACACGATTCTTCTTATTGAATTATTTTATTTATTTATGTGCTTTTTATAGATGTTATGTTGTCAACATTTCATTTTTTAGATTTCACTAGAGTAAATATAATAGTTCGGATTCAACTAAATATAGTGCTCCTATTTATGGGTGTTTTCATTCTACAATTTCTTTTACATCGCTTAAATGTGCTTTTTACTCCTTGAATAGAGACAAATACTCATCCCGTGGAGATTTAGTTGTTCACATTGCATTTACTACTCCAATAGAGGCTACTATTCATTGTTTGGTAATTTACATTATTAACATCTCTCGTGGTTTCTTAATTAACATTGACATTGGATGTTGATGTGACTGATGCCATTCTTCTACTGTTTCCTTATTTTTTTAGCTACTCCTCATTTTTTCATTACTTTTGCACTTCTTCATGTTTAGAAACATCTTATTCAAGTTTTTTTTACCACCCTTAATATGAAAGGCACACATTTTATCTTTATGGTTTACCTTAGTGTTACCTGAAAGTTTTCCTTAATCACTTCCACCCCCTTAGTCCAGTTGGTTCATTCGTATCACTATATTATGAGTGGAGGCATCATTAGATTGCATTAGTTTTTCAATTTGATCCAATTTATTCAGTTTTCCTTTAATGGCATATATAAACTATTTTAGTGTCTCCTCCAAACTATTGCTCTACGGTGGTTGCTGTTGAAACTGTGGTCTAATTTAGAAACCAATTATTCCCATTGGTTTTCGAGCTCCAGTTGCTCATTGCTCATTTTATAAAAAGTTTGGGTGATTCCTAACCTTCATACAAAAGTGTTGGGATTATGTAAATATAATGCCCTGGAAAACAAGTGTATTTACATGTAACTTAATCTTCTTTCAGTTTTTTTTGTAATGAAAATATTTATTATTAATAAAACAAAAGATTTTGGTTTTATTTGTATGAGCATATTATAATTAGTCATAAGGTACTAAGATTTTTTTGTAAGTAATATACATATACATGGAGATGTATGAGAAACATGTATATTATTAGAATCTAAATTAGTTGATTCACAGTTGAATAATCAAGTTGGTCGCTTGATTATGGTTTAGACTGTAGTGTTGCGATTTATCTCCATATAAGTAAAGGAGTTTACTTCAAGGGAATGATGAGTTTCATATCATGATAGTAGTTGACTATCGATAATGGCACAATTAAATGAATCTAGAATCAGGTATATTTTTAAAGAATAAGGTAAGTCATTTCTTTAATCTTAAAACATACACTTTAGCATTCTTTTATTACGAACCACGATCTTGATGAGTGGTGAACTCATGTGTGTTTCATTATAATTCTTGATATGATCAGAATGGAATTTGACAGAGTATCAATCTAGTGTCTGCATGTTGGAATTATCATTTGAAGCAATTATCAGGGAACATTAACTCAAATAAAGAGTTTATAATGATATCATCACTTCTAGATATTTTTACGGAGATTGGTGATTAAACTGGCGCTAGTAGTTTGATGAACTAGCTACCCATCAAGTCTTAACAATAAGATAAGATCTTGTGTGTTAATCACCATATAGAGTGAAGCGGGAGATCTAGAAGAAAAAACCAAAATAGGGGCAAAATGGTAATTTTACCCTTTATAGTGCATATGGCTATAATATGGTTCATAATAGAGTTTGCAATTAGACATCTAATTTAAAACATGTGTTCTCATAATATTTAGTAATTCAAGAGTTCAGCTAATTGTCTTTAGTGGAATCACATTTGATTAATAATTTGGAATTAATTCTAATGAGATTAAATTACTTTCGGACTTATTGGAGCTTGAATTATATAAGTCCAATTAGATTCCCCACTTGGATTCTAGGAAAGGTTATCAAGAAAAGTAAGAAAAATAAATAGAGGTTACTGGAAAGAAAATAAAAAAGAAAGGATCGAATTAGATTCAGAATAATAATATCGGAATAATTTAATTAAGAGTTAAATAAATTGGGTTTTAAGTCTATGATTAAATGTTGGTCTTACACTAATTAATTGTTAATTAGAGGCCCAAAATGAACATTTAATATTGGGTTGAATTTTGGTTTGATTTGATTAATTAGATTTATTAAATTGAAACAATATTTGTAAAGACAAAAGGAGGGCAAAACTGAAATCTACAAAGATGTAGATTTCAGTTTTATATAGCTAAATGGATAGCTGCACATTTAGCATTGAATTACTAAATATATGGTGGGTTTTTATCATGCTTCATCATCATTAAATGGTTTAATGGTGTCCTCATTAAATGGTTTAATGGTCTTATCATTAAATGGTTTAATGGTTGTCATTTAATGTTGGCATGTAGAAAAACATATAAACCTTATAGCGTTCATTTAATTAAAGAACGAAGGAGTGCATTTATTGCTCTCTCTCTCTCTCTCTTCTTTCATCATATGACCAAAAATGAGAGTGTCTTATTTTTTTTTTGTCTTTTCATCTAGCCATATTAAACAAATGAGAATGTCTTATTTATTGCCCTCTCTTTCATTTTGATCAAAAGAATGAAGTGGTGCATTGGTTGCTTAGACTCCCCCTCCTTTCTTTCATGATCTAGCCGAAATTAGGAATGAGGAAAACCTCTACAATATTTCTTCTCATTTCCCACCAAAGGATCTTGTTAACCAAGTTTTCCAAGGAGAACAAGTGATAGATTGGATTGGTTGAGGATACAATAGCGAGAAGATGATATAATAGAGAGGAGTCAAAGCTGTAGCAAAGGAGTCGTTAAAATTTCGATCATATTCTTATGTTATTTATTTTTCTAATACCGTATCATGTGTGGATTAAAACATGTTGATTTGGTTATCATGCTTCTGATGAATTTTGATTTCAGAAAAAGTTTTTGAAATCTACTGTTTAGCCAAATCTAGTATGATATTGTTTTTCAATCCAAGTGATTTAACCTCTAAACTGGAGCCTTCCATTTAAGATTATGTATGATGCAAGTGCTTATCCAATAGGGGCTATCCTAGGATATATAGAGGAAAAGGCTACTCGTGCCATCTATTTGAATTTAGCTTAACCAAATAATTCTACAACTTAAGAATATCTTTTATCTATTGTATTTGGTTTAGAAAATTTTTTGTTAAAATTTTTGGGTGCTAAAGTTATTTTTATCTTGATCATGCATCTTTGAAGTGCTTGCTCACCAAGAAAGAAGCAAATTCAAGGATAATTAGATGGAATTTTCTCCTTTAGGAGTTTGATTTATAAATAAGACATAAGAACGGGTGAAGAATGTAGTTATTGCTCACCTCAACCACTTGTCTGAGATGAAAATGATGTCCATTTGAGAGAAACATTTCTAGATGAACAACTCTTTTCTATCAATTTGAAACCTCCATGGTATGTAGATATTATGAATTTTCTAGTTGCTAACAAGTTTCCTACAAGTTTGTCAAAGGCTTAGAGAGACAAGTTGAAGATTGAAGTCAAGCAATATATATGGGATGACCTTATCTTTAAAGGTATTATATGGTCTAAGTAATAAGAAGATGTGTTCCCTAGAGTGAGACATTTTCTATTTTGACCTTCTGTCATTCTTACTCATATGGAGGACACTTTTGAGTAAAAAGGGTTGCCCATAAGGTTTTGGAGAGCCAATTTTATTGGCTCTCATTGTTTAAGAATGCATCTGTGATAAATGATTAATTAACCATACTTATATATCTATATTTAGGGTGTCTTGCTTAATTATTTAATAATTTTATAGTATTTTTGGAACTTATTTTTCTTTAGGTGTGTTTTTATGTCATAATTGCCTTTATAAACTAAGAGTATATGTATTCAAGAGAAATTGTGGCATGGAATGGAAGAATTGGAGCAATTATGGACTTACACGGTCATGTATAGAAATCGTGCAAGTCATTGTAAATGTGTGGAGCTTTAAAGACAAAATTACTGTCTATATGGAGTTACATGCCAGTGTATGTTGCCCATGTTAGTCTCTATACCATATAAAGTCACAAATTGAGGTGTTTTTGGAGATACATAGTTACCTAGACAACCGTGTAAGTGATTGTATTTTATCCCAAAAACCTAGTTTTTACAATAAAAGAATATTATTGAAGGCTACATAGGGAGGAAGCATTTCTTAGTCATAAGACATTCCAAAGAAAAGGTAGGTCTGAACAGAGGACCAGAAAAGCACGAAGATTACATCACAAGATCTGATAGAGAACATCCTTTAGTCTAAATTGCAAAAAAACTTTCATCAGAGACAAAAAGGGGATACAAAATATGAATTCTTTTATTTCTATTTTGTCTGAATATTTGTTATTGGATTTTTTATTGCACATATATTGAAATAACAATTAACATAAGGTATCTATGCTCTCTCTCTCGAGGTATATAAGTATATCTAATTAGGCAACTACCACCTCTCGATGCAAAATTTGACATAATCAAAATCATTAAGTATAGTTAATGTATTTGGTTATAACTAATGTCTATGATACTTTTCCATTTTAACACTAAAGTATTTATTCTCATAATGCACATATTATATTTCAATTTTTAGTTATTTATATAATCCCTAAGGTTGAATCTATGATGGTTAGGTATAAAATTATCAATTAAAAACAATAGAAGGAATCTAATCAATCAAATAATGAAATTATGCATAGATAATTAAGGAATCATTTATAATCTAATCCATAACACTAACTTGGGTTTCTTACCACTAAAAAAAACACAAAAATATTAACATAAAGGAAAGTATAGAAGGAAAGGTAAAGAGAATTTGTCAGTAGCTCCTCTAATCTTGCTCTAAATCCTCCTTTAAATGCTAAAAATGCCAAAACTATGAAAAAAAACAAAGTGACTCTTAAAACCTTCCAAAAGTCATATACGTTAAACATAATACAAGCATTTAGTTAGGATTACAAAACTAGAGTCTTAGATTGCTTGAACTTGAGTATTAACACATCTTTATAAGTGATGTCTAAGAACTAATGTTGTACGAGCATCAACATCGACGTTGGCTTTATTATATAACTTTTATTCATTGTAATTCAATGTGTCACTCGTGTCTAACGCCAAGTTATAATTGACACCATTTTCGTTCTATAACTTTCTTTATAAAAAAGTTATAATTTCAACATTGATCTAAGATCAACTTAAGTGCCAGTCTTGTTCTATTTCTCAACTTCTCAGACATTTATAAAGGCAAATGCTTGCCTTATAGGCAAGTCCTACCCCTATTATGCATTCTCCACAAATTTCTCCTCTTTGTTGTCTTCTTTTAGCTAAAGTTAATCTTTAATTTCTTCTACAAGGTTGTTGTCCATTTCGTATATTATAAATGACTCCATTTGACAAAATTTGGTAAATTTGAACTCAAATGTGTGTTTCCTCCTTAAAATTATCACAACAAGATAATGAAATAAATATAGAAAATTCATAAAATCCATATTAAACATATTATCAAAGTGTCAAACACTAAGTAATTTAACCCTAAAATAATATATAAAGTATAGATCTATCAAGGGGCAAGCAACTTCTTAAACAATTATAATAGTATTAGGTAACATTCTTGGTACATATATATCAAACGATTTTATAACTTTGTTAATCTCATAAAGAACATTAAGTGAGAACAAATAGTGCTAGTTGATTAAGATCATTCCTGTCTATTATAAACCTATTTTGAGCCTAATATAAAATACATGATATGTAATTGTTAATCCAATTCTATTTTTCATCTACTTCAATAGGCCCTAGAGCAATATTTGCTAAACCCTAATACAATTTTAAAATGTTTCTCACTTTATTGTTTACTCTTAATAATTTTCAATTAGAGGTAAGAAATAATACTTGTCTGCCATTATTTAGAGGCTATAAGAATTAATATTAACAAGTAGAAATGTTGATTATTTTATAGGGTAAAAATGTAATATGAAATTTTTGAACAAATTAGTTAGATAATTACTAATGATGGACACTTAAAAAACTTTTTGAGATTTTTTATTCGAGCTACAAACACCTTATAAGGAATTTTTCAGTATGAACAAATGTGAAGCATATATTCTTGCATAAAAAATAACATGTAACATCCCATTACCCATGTTAAGGCTAGAATAGTAATTTGTGAGATAGTATTGTGAAATTAGGAAAATGCACGTCATGCATAAGTTAATTGTGACATGCACATTTATTTTTGCACATTCATAAGATTGTACATGCATTCATTGGCATTTCTAGGTAAATTTGATTTATAAATGGAAATTGTGGATTAAATCAGAGTGTATTAATTGTGATTGGGCAAATTTCGTATATTTCGGATATTTTGGAATTTTTGGTGAAATTTAGAAAAATATTTATTTTTGGGCCAATTGTAGTGTGACACGTGGCAATGATATAGATATGACATATGTCTTACTTATATGATGACAAGTGGCCGATTGTTGGGTGACATGTGTGAAACATGCAAGCATACACATATTCTGATATTTTGAGTTAGGAACATTCACTGTAAGTGTTGTTCATTGTGAAGAGACACTTAACACCAAATAATCAGTTGTGGTGCTTCCGGTGCATGTGATTCTTTTTCATTGCTAGAATTTAGAGCTAAATCAAGTAAGTAGTTCTAATGATGCTTGTTTTACTGTGTAGAAATAAACATGCATGTATGGATTTGTGATTTATGATTTCGGTGATGAATGAATTAAATGATGGATTAGTGAAATAGAAATTGTTCAAAAAAGTATAAAATAGGTTCTGTTGTTATATTGAAATGGATATGCAAAAGTTCTGGAAAAATTGTGTAAATGTACATACTCGGTTTTGGTTTAGGGAAATCCGAATATGATGATTTGTACTGTTCATGCATGAAATTGTGGAGTGCTTCTGGAGATGGTTTTAAATGAGGTTAATGAATTTAAATGAAGATGTGGTGAAGTCGTGATATGGAGTTGATGAATTGATAAGTTGTTTTGATGAAATGAAAGAGTAATAATGAAACAATACATCAGATGAAAGTAAAAAGAGAAACAAAATGCAGAAATTTAAAGTTGCATGTGTAATAATCGGATTTTGATGTTAAGTGTAGAGTTTGGATTTTTGTACTGTGTATGTATACTGATAAGTTAAAAATGAGCTAGAGAAATTGTTTGCTAGTTAATGGAGTTAATTTATGAAAGAATGAATTTCTGGAAAAAAACGTTACAGTAGAGAGAGAGAGGAAGAATAGTGGAGAGTTGGATTTTTGATCTAAAACTTATGTGATTTTTTTGTACTGATATAAAGAGATTTAAGTTGTAGATCTTTCTTTTATCTTTCCATTGATATAAAGTTTGTAAATTTTGGAGTTCTAGATCAAAAGTTATGGAGTTTGGAAGTTGAGTTTGTGGATTCTGTCATGGTTTGGAGCAGTCTATAGTGTTTTATCATAACTTGCAGAATATCGAACCACATTGCATGAAATTGGTTTCATTTGAAAGTTAAGACATAAAGGAATAATGGTTTAAAAGAAAGTTTGGCCTAAATCCTTCATTTTCATTGTCAAAATGATCGGGTAAAAGTGACCCGAAATTCTGTTTCGGAAAGAGCAGGAGAAAACGGAAAAGAGGAAGAAGATGCAATTTTTAGTTAAGTAGAAGTCGTCGTCGTGCTTAAGCATGATGGTGACATTGCTTGGTGGGTTGGAAAGTCACCCTCGTGCTCTGAAATTGGTTGGAAAGCACTTTGCTAGTTTGACCAAAGAGTTGACTCACTTGAACAACCTTCCTTATTTTGACCATAACTTCTTCTCCCGACCTCCATATAACATGATACTTAAACCAATAGATTTATAACACATTTTTATATGCCTCCATAAAATTTTGTAGCGTTATGAATTGAATTGAGAAAGATTGATCAAATCAAAGTGTGGAATCTGTTGAAAAAGTGAAATAGGATTATTTTTCTGAACACACTTCAGTATTTTGATTATATCTGGATCTATAGGATTCAAAATGAGATGATTTTTGATTTGGAGTAAACTAGAGATAGAGACATGCAAAGTTTCTCAAGAAGTATAATTTTGATTCATTCTCTAAGATATTGAATTTTTGGATGGAAGTTGTACATAGTACACTATTTTGGACATGGACAACCTGATAATATTTGAGGCATATCTTCCAAATTACTGAACCAAATTGAGTGATTTTAGTGTCAATAGAAACTTAAAACATTGGAGAATAGCGTTATAGAAGGAAGTGTTACCTAATGTTGCCATTTACCTTATCAGATTTAGTATGTAAAGTTGACCGGTATTTATATGAGAAGAAAAATCTGGAGTGGTCAATGAAGTTATGAAATTGTTTTGACATTGCTTTATTAAGGTTCAAATCACAAATACCTATGGTATTAATGAGGGATTTGATATCTGAATGATTTGATCATAAGGATCTCAATAAAGTACCCCAGAATTGTCATTGAACATGCATTGTGCATATTTCATATAAGTAGATGTGCATTAAGAAATATTTATATAATTGTGCAAAAGTGTGATATTTGTAAATGTGTTTTGTATGATATAGAGGAGCCAAGTGGACACCAGACGGACATTGTCAGACCATCCAGGCAATAGCATATTTGGAGCATTTTATGAGTTAACCTAGATAATTTCCTAGGATTGAATTGAATTGAATTGAATTGAATTGTTAAACTTCCAATATTACTGAAATGTTTGTGAATTGTTTCTGAATTCCGGAATTGAAGTCTAAGGAGTTTATTAGTTGGGCATGTATTGGAAGTGTTCTGATTTGATATGAATTTCTGAATGACATTTGATTCTCAACGAAAGTTGAATGCCGGACTTAGGTCCGATGACTATGAAAATTCTATCTATTGTGATATATAAGGTATTCCATAATTGATGCATTTCATAAAATGCATGCTCAGATAAAGCCGCTATGACTTGAGAAGCCAGTTTGAAGCGCTTCCACGTAGAGCTTTGCTCTGTGATATATGTGTGTGCAGGTAGAGCTATGCTCCGTGATTCTGTTCTGCCTGAGCCCTATGGGTCAGGATCTACATAAGTTTGGGATAGACACTCAGTCACAACAACAAGAACAAATGTGAGTCTAATGCATATAGTATTTATATAAGATTGAAATTCATGAATGATTTGCAAAGCTGTAATGAGTGACCATATGTTATGCCATATTGTGTGAATATCTGAAAAATAATTATATGTTCTAAATGAATATCTGTGATATGTGTATACAATCCGGTGAATTCATCAATGATGGTTCACTCATTGTGTTTACAAAACTCATCAAAAATTGCAATGTGGCTTTTCAGGTACGAGACTGGAGACCTAGTTCCTTAGTCAAGATTTAAGCAATCTTTTGGATAGAGAAATGGCTCAGAGGTCTGTCAGCCAACATCAGATGTAGCATCCCACTCCTGCAAGACACGTACCCAACATCCTGAGTGATTTCCGAGTTCGTGCCTCGTAGGGTGGCATGCTAAAGCACTTAATCATTCAAAAGTCGGTATAAATTTTTTTTTCAACACAATACAATCAATAAAATTTCAATAGCCAATTGACATCCAATTTCATTCATAAACATTTTCAGTTACACGTAACAACCAGTACATAATTCATTAAAATTTTACTCTCCACTTGGGCCCATTACTGAGATAAAGCACTTATAGTCGTAATATTAGTACACTTCATAATCAGTGACAAACCATTCCACTTTGGAAAGTTATTACAAACAGAAATCTTCAATTATACATGTTACAATAATTGCAGAAGACTCAAATCGATACAAAATAGGAAAGCACTAATGCAGATGCGAATTGATCCCAACCTCATCTTTCACTCATGTGCAGTAGGGATACTCCCGTTTGTCTAACAGGGTATTCTTCTGAGTCCTGAAAAGTATTTGCAAATTTTGTATGAGTTTTGCGAACTCAACGAATGACCATCATCGATGGCTCACCCAGTCACATAATACATAATTCACATTCACATCATTTCACATTTCAAATTCAATTTCATACTTCGCATTCAATGGAATTTAATAATTCATCTTATGCATATGTAATACACATGAGACCCACTTTCCATTTGTTGCTTTGTTGTGACCGAGTGCCTAAACTTTCCCATATAGGGCTCATTGATAACTATCCCTTATCCACTTGGGGGATACAGGGCTCATTAAACGTTGAGCCTTAGGCTCTGAATCACTATCTGAGCTCGAGGCTCTTTTCACACTTTGAGGTTTAAGCTATGGTTGGTGGCTACTCTGGTCACAACTCCTGTTATGTTTCATGTATTCATGAAATGGAATGCCTCAACACATTTGCATATACTCATGCAATCACATTCACATATCATCGGACCTTAGTTCGGCATTCAACATTAAGCTGAGAATCACATTTTCATTCATATGCAATTTCCCATGCAGAACACTTTTATCATCGGGCTGTAGCCTGATATTTAACAATCAAAATATGTACATTTATTTTATCTCATTCACATACAAGTAGCACTTCAATATCCCAAGAAAATATCACAATCATCGGACCTTCTGTCCAGAATTCCAAACAGTCAATCACATTTATATAGTCAATCAATACAAAATTCAAAACAAAACAAACAATGGATGAGACCGTCTAGGTCTAGTCACTGTATGCTCCAAATTAGCATTAGCTTCCATGATCCAGAAACGTCTAGATGTGGACGTTCTATCCTGCGTCATCAATATGCAAAACACATTTTGCACACACATTATTAATTGTACAATCACATAACCATTCAGTTTTTCACACATATATATGTGTAATGTATAATGCATGCTTAATGACAATCCCGGGTATATGCTCTACATTCACACCTTATGCTCATTCTCAATTCATGATTCATATTGTATGATTGAACTTAGACTTACACTTCATTCGCATAAGATCACTCTAAATCATCCATTCAATCTTTACCCTTTTATGTGTCTAGTTTATTCATAAGCTTACACCTCAAGAACACTTGGTCACTCTATATCATATTTCAATTTCTCGTCATCTCTTTTATAACCTCATATGATCTCATAATATCCCATTCTCATTCACAATTAATCACTTAATACATATTACTCACTTCTTTGAATCATAGTTAAAATCATACGAACATCTTCATTCCCATTATACTCATGCATTTGATACTTTGATTTCATCCATTCGTTCACTAAGTTTTAACCTTCAATTTTACTTCAAACCTATCATACATTAGTACCATAAACCAAGGATCATTCTAGGTTCGCTTTAAGACCCATTTAAGGCTTAATTAGGGTCACTTGACCGGTGAATGTCCGGTAAACGGATCTTTACGGGTCACTTACAGAACTTTGAAAATATGACCCTCTAGACGTCAAAATCTCTTTTTGAGGTCTTCATAGAAGTTGTAGATCTCTAAGTCCTATTTAAAACCATACCTAAATCATCTCAATCAGAGTTCTACAGAAAATGTTATACCTCTTGCACTAAAGTATGTTCAATTGCTTTTTATGATTTCCAGATTTCTATCTCTTCACTTTCAACATTCCATTTCGCATGCTTAGTCTATCATTTCTTGTTCAATGCTCATCATTTATCCATTATTATAACTCCATTTCAACTTGAAATATCCATAACTAAATTATAACCCATGATTGATCATAAACACTAATAACAAAGCATACACATATATATGCATTCATCATCAATTTTTCTGCACACAATTAACTTCATTTCCACTTTCATTTCACTTGTAACTATCACCTAGATCTTTCACATTTCAAGAAACCAAATTAATCCCTCTCTTTAGCTTTATAATCATTTTACATCATCACAAAACACCCAAACAATTCACATTAATTCATCAAGAAAACAGAGCAAAACCCATTATGTATCCAGTTTTTCTGCACTTTTCCTACACCCAGTACTCAACTTCAAGTCAAATTTAGAAACTCTTAATTACATAATTTGAATTTGATGTCTTCACACAAAATGTATCCATCTGTCTCTAATTTAATCCAAATCAAAGATCCTATCATTTGGATAACTACAGAAAAAGTTATGGCTAATTAACTGAAGCACAATCAAATGGAAAATGTTACAGCCAACATTTTTCCAGCACCCATTAAACACCATTCACTCACCTAATCCAACATTATGTCACTCCCTAATCTATTATCCATCAAAACACAAAAGTTAGACATGAATCTATCCCCATTTTGCATCCACGTTACCCATCCTAAATTTATGAACATTTAACCTCTAACTATCATCAAATCATGTTTCAATCATCAAAGCCATGAAGATTAACAAGCTACTTACTTGATTTAGCTTCAAGATCTTCAAAATCACCATTAAACCCTAACTCCTTCATCTCCATGATCATCAACTTTCATGGAGGAATAGGTTGGGTCTTTGAGTAGCAAGGTGAAAAAGGCAAAGAAAATGAAGTAGCAAGTGAAAAGAGAGCAAGATTTCACATTGATGAAGGTGGGAGAGAGTGAGTGTCGTTATTAAGGGGAGGAAAATGAAGAAAATGAAGAGGAAGATGGGGATGCCGTGATTTGCAAGTGAAAGACCCAAAACATGGTCTTTCATTTGATGAATTAATGAATTGACATGTGGTGTGGCAAGTGACACATGCACTTCCCTAAGGCTCCATTTGGTCCACTTTAATGACTAGTCCATTTTGTCTATAATTTCTACTCCAATTGTCTCCCAATTTTCAATGAAATAAGTCATTAAATCTTAATGTGACATATTAAAAATTCTATTATCATTTGACATTTATTTCTTTCACTATTCACCAATTGTTCTGCCACTTGACATTTTTCCTAGTCCAAAATACTCTTAAATTCCAGAAAATTCCCAAATTTTCACCAAAATTTCTAATTCACTACTTATACATTCCCATTCAATTTTTAAGACATAAAATCATAATTCGCATCATATTCACATTAAAACAATCATTTACACCCGAAATGTCAAATGAGTGCATGAACATTTCATTTTCATTTGTGCAATAATCAATTTCACATTTGTGTATACTAACAGTATGTATGAGCATGAAATGCACTTTTCTAAACTCTCATTACTATTTTCTCAATTTCATAAATCCAGGGTTCTAACCCCTAGTATGGGAACGGGATGTTACACTTCTCATGGATCAAAGTATACTTCTGTAACAAATCGAAGTACTCTTGATAATTTGACATAATTGTTTTTGTGATTAGTGACGGTTTTCACCATAAGGAATTAAATTCTATCAAGTTGTATCAGAACCTCTTTTATTTTAAATCAACAAGAGTTTTTTTTAATTATTTGTCTTCCATATGGACGGATTATTTTTTTTCTTCAGATCTGGTTATTTCGGTATATATAAATGGTTTTAACTCCTTGATTACGTTTTAGTGAAATAACTTTTGCAGAAAAAAAGCCTACCGAAACATGTGACGGTTCGTTATTGTTCAACTTCAGTAGTTTGAAGCATCATCATCAAAACATTAGATAATTATGAAAGATCAGCAAACTGTGATGAAGAATCAGTTGATGGTTCAGAAATCTGTTCAGATGATGATTCAAAGATTGATTCTGGTTGCAATTGATCTGGAAGGGACGATAGAAAAGTATATCAAAGATTAACATCCTTCCATCCATTCAAAAGATAGTACCTTTCCGTCATTTGTTGGTAATGCTTCTAACATTCCTTTCTAGTTTTTAGTAAAAGCCTTTAATCTTTATCATGGTCTTTCAAGAACGTTTCCCTTTTTTTTTGTACTTTAACCATTAGCCATTCATAAAAACTAGAAGTAGCTTTATTTGGGTTTACACTTTGACCGATGGATAAAGACCAGATTTACTTTTATTTGGTTTTCTACATTAACCATTGTATAACAATCAAAAATTAATGTATTTGGGTTTATACTTTAACCATCAGATAAAGAACAAAAACATCCTTACAGGTTTAGCATTTTGGAACCAAATAATTTAAAGCCAGCTTTAGGAACAAATGAGATATTTGGTCAACTAGTACATTAGGTTATTTTTACAAATTTTATATTCGGTTCATACATGATGTTTCGGTATATGCAGTTTTAGCAAAAATCATTTACAAATGCTTTTAGTTTATATTTTTTTTATGAAAATTGAATTCAGTTAACTAAGGTTAATACAATTGATGTTCAAATTAATTGTTCAAGGTATGTTCAAATATTGGTATAATTGATCTTTTATTAATAATGTGAAACAAAATGATTAAAATAACCTGCTGCCAAAGTAGCCTCTTTTGTATAAATTAATTTATTTTATAATATTAAGATGGTTTTGTATGTGTAATTTATGCGGGTATTGACTAGCCCAAAGGAAGATCAATATTTTGGCCGAGCTATATGTACACCTGTGGTGATAAATATGTGACAATTATCAGGCCTGCTATGTAAACAATTAATTGGTCTAAAGAAAGGTTCATTGTTTAACATTTTTGTTATTGTCAATATTCGATTACTGCACCAAGATTACCACTTGCAAGTTGATATTTCTGTCCAAAGACTAAATATTAATGTTGTGCTAAGTATCATATGATGGGCTTTACCATTGATTTTATATGATTATGTGAAATTTATGTGAGGTTGTTTGTTGGTTGTTTTGTTTTATGTTCAGTTGCTACTTTTGCTTCTACTATTACTGCCAGCATCAATTCCATTCCCGTGCTTAATGACACAAAATTTAAGGCATGGAAAGAGAACGTTATGATTGTTCTCAGTGTCATGGATCTAGACCTTACATTAAGGACTGAACAACCTACCGATCTTATGGTCGATAGTTCCTCTGATGATAAGAGGGACATGGAAAGGTGGGAATGTTCAAATCATATGAGTCTTATGAACAATAAAGCATGCTATTCCGGAAACCTTCAGGGGCACTATGTCTGAAGGGTTAACTACTGCCAAATATTACCTTGAGGAAATCGAAAAGGAGTTTGCCAAAAGTGAAATGGCTGAAACAAGTACGATTATGGCAAATCTCATTTCAATGAGGTATAAAGGAAAAGGAAACATAAGGGAGTACATCGTGGAGATGTCACATCTTGCTTCGAAACTAAAGGCACTAAAGTTAGAGTTGTTTGAGGACTTGCTTATGCATTTAGTTTTGATATCTCTTCCCGCACAATTCAGTCAATTTAAGGTTAGCTACAATTGTTAAAAGGAGACTTGGACTCTAAATGAGCTCATTTCTCATTCTATGTAAGAAGAGGAAAGACTAAAGCAAGAGAAGACAGAGAGTGCTTATTTGGCAACTATCTCAAAGGATAAGAACTTGAAAAGAGAGAATGGTAAGGAAGCTGCAGGTGCCACACCACAAAAGAAACAACAGAAGCAACAAGATAAGGCTTTTGCTTGTTTTTTGTGAAAGTACTGCACACATGAAAAAGGATTGTACCAAATATCACGTATGGTGTGCAAAAAAAGGTACATTTCTTGCTTTGGTTTGTTCTGAGGTTAATTTAACTTTGGTAACTATATACACTTAGTGGCTAGATTCTGGTGCTACTACCCACGTCAATGTGCCTATGCGGGGTTACCTGAGCTATCGAAAGCCAGTTGATGGTGAAAGATACATCTATGTGGGCAATGGTAAAACGGTAGAAGTTGAGGCTATTAGAACTTTTAGGTTATTGTTAAGGACTGGTTATTATTTGGATTTGAATGAGACTTATATTGTACGATCATTTCGATGAAATGTAGTTTCTATTTCTACATTGGACAAATTTGGTTACTCTTGTTCGTTTGGAAATGGTCAATTTAGTCTTTTTCAAGATTCAATACTTGTTAGTACTAATTCTTTATCATTTTTTGATAACCTATATTTGATTAATACGGTTGCCTCATATAATGAAACTTTGCATGCATGTAGAGGTATACAACGAAAATTAACTAATGAGAATTCCACTTCATTATGGCACAAGCGTTTAGGGCATATCTCTAAACAAAGAATTGAATGTATTGTGTCTGATAAGATTCTTGATCCCCTTGATTATGTGAACTTTGAAAATTGTGTTGATTGTATTAAGGGAAAACAGACAAACCTAAGGAAATTAGGTGCCAACAGAGCTATGGACATCTTAAAACTCATACATACAGACATTTATGGGCCATTCCCTAAAACCCTTGGAATGGTCAATGATATTTTATTATGTTCATAGAAAATTGCTCCCATTATGGCTACCTGTATCTCATTCATGAAAAGTCCCAGTCTCTGGATGTGTTCAAAAACTATAAGGCTGAGATTGAGAATCAACTCAACAAAATAATAAAAAGTGTCAGATCTGACCATGGTGGTGAATACTATGGTAGATATGACGGATCAAGTGAACAACGTCCAGGATCATTTGCTAAGCTCCTTGAGAGTGCGGTATCATCCGACAGTACATCATGCCAGGATGTCCTAGCATGAATGGTGTTAGAAATACGAAACAAAACATTGAAGGATATGGTAAGGAGTATGATTAGTCATTCTACTATACCATAATCTCTTTGGGGAGAAGCATTAAAGATTACAGTTTAAATACTAAATAAGGTTCCAACTAAAGCAACTACCAAAACCCTTTATGAGCTTTGTACTGGAAAAAGGGCCCAGTTTGAACCATTTGCACATTTAGCATTGTCCAGCTTAGGCAATGCCATATAAGCCAAATGAAAAGAAACTGAATTGCAGAATTGTTAGTTGCTATTTTGTTGGATAATCTGAAAGGTCTAAGGGTTACAAGTTTTATGATCCCATTGTAAAGTCAATTTTTGAGACGGGAAATGCCCGGTTCTTTGAGGATGTTGAGTTTGGGAGGGAAGATAAGGTAAGAGACATTGTCTTTGAAGAGGAATATGTTAATATTCCTCTAGTTGTTGTTGACAATGATATGGGTTTTATTCCTGATATTGTCGAAGTAACAAATTCAGAACAATAAGACAATGTTGAGGAACTCCTTGCTCAGATTACATAAATTATTCAAGAAGAACAAACTCACCAACCTCAAGAACTAGTGTCATTAAGGAGATCCACTAGAGAAAGGAGAAGTGTGATTCTTGATGATTATGTCATGTTTCTCCAAGAACATGAGGTTGACATTGGCATTGTAGAAGATGATCCAATCAACTTCCATCAGGTCGTGCAAAGTTCTAACTCTCAGAATTGGATTGATGCCATGAATGATGAGATACAGTCCATGAAAGACAATGACGTTTGGAATATTGTCTCATTGCCTGAAGGTACGAAACCCATCAGTTGCAAATGGATATTTAAAACCAAAAGGGATTCGAAAGGCGATGTAGAGAGACATAAGGCTCATCTAGTTGCAAAGGGCTTTACACAAAAAGAAGACATTGATGATAAAGAGACTTTCTCTCCAGATTTATCAAAAGACTCTTTTAGAACTATAATGGCACTTGTGGCAAATTTCAACCTTGAGTTGCATCAGATGGATGTAAAGACTGCGTTTCTTAATGGTATCATTGATAAGAACATTTATATGGTGCAACCAGAGAACTTTATGTTAGGAGACCCAAAGCAAATGGTTTGCAAATCGAAGAAATCCATCTATGGGCTCAAGCAAGATTCTCATCAATGGTATTACAAATTTCATCAAGTTGCTCTTTGATAAGCTCCGCAAGTATACGAGTTTAGTTTAAGCAATCAAGTGTGGATCCACAAGACCTAGGTCAGAGTACTAAATTTATACCTTCTAAATTACTAAGCAATTGAATATGAAAATTTATTTGTAAAGCAAATATCAATACATGATTAACAGAATTTAACCTAATATTCTAGGAATTTTTTCCAACAAAGAATTCATGTCATCCTTATGAAATAAAATACTGATCTAAGTACATTAACCCACTCTCATCAATTAATTCTTTTGAAGTAATTGGCGTGTTGATTCCAATTTTTAAACTAGTTTCCTAGACTAAAATTGAATCCAACCCAATGCACACAATGGTTAATCTTAAATACTCTTAATGAAGAATCCTATTTCTAGATGTTCTTTCAATTAAGTCTAATCTAGTAATTTAGACATTAAACATCACTTTTCAGTACTTAGTTTAACATCTATCAACATTCAATAAGAAACCCTAGATTAGATAGATCAAATCTTCATTAGATCAAAATACGATACTAAAATCAAGACAACATTGAATTTAGAAGTAAAGGCATAAGGTTTAATGCATAAATCCCAAATTGAAACAAACATCCTAGAATAAGAAAATTTACAGATTCATGACTAAATTCAACTAAAGAGTAAAATCATAAACATGAACATCTAAGAAAAATAATAAGTAAAAGAGGAGGAGAAAGAACTCCAGTTGATTTTTGAATCTTGATTTCTCAATCTTTAAGTCTCCCCTTACGATTTCTCCATTCTTTTCCTTTTTATCCTTTTCCTTCTTCCCCCTTTTTCCTTCCATTCTCACTGCCTTTTTAACTACTAGAAAAAATCATCAAAAACTGTCATACACGGCCGTGTGGCAATACATGGCCAGATTGTGTTCTTCGCTAGTCTGGTTGCCTTTTCGTTATTGGAAGACACGGTCAGTGTTAATGTACACGGCCTGGCCGTGTACTCCTCGTATCTTCACTAAAATCTCCCTGTTACTGGAAAACTTTACACGGGCTGTGTCTCTTTACATGGGTAGACCGTGTATTCCTCTGGTTATCTTCATTTTTCTCCCATAAAATCTACAAACACCGAAACAAAGCAGCAGTACCAAATTCACAAAGAATAAAGGCATTTTAACATCATTCAATATAAAAACAATGACAAAATAGAGCTAAAATATATCAAGAATATCAACGTATCAAACTCCCCTATGCTAGACTTTTGCTTGTCCTCAAGAAAATCAAACTTCAATGTAAACTAAAGGGGAAAATAGCTCAAATGTCATAAAAATTAAGATCACAAGATCAAGCAAAATAACTTGGTGCAGCAAAACTTAATCAAATACTCACTCCAAGTAATAGTTCATCACTCACTAGTACCAAGCTTAACTCAAAGATTCAATAAACCTTAATCACAATAGATATTCATTAGCACCTTCAACTCAATCGGGACTCAAAGGAGTGTAAACAAAGATTTCAAAAACAAATTAGGATCATCCTCCATCGTCCTCTCCTTCTCAAAGGAGTGCTTGGTGACAAAATTATTAATTAATATTATTGTTCCCCTAGTAATACAGGCCTTAAAGGGGTATCTCATTGGGTATTTCCCAGTAGCTTGCATCTCAAAGGGGTAACTAAAGACCAAATAACACCCTCAATTTTTTCAAGTCATTTAACGGCCCAAAAAGGGACTTAACTCTCCCAATTGCTAGCTGCTCCATACGTAAGCCACTTAAGGAGTTGAATGTCGTGTCATTCATGCCGGTTAGAATTGGTATATCAAAAGTGTGTGATTTTGCGAAATTTGTATCGGCCCAAAAAGGGGATATCCTTCCCAATACTAGCAACTCCATACATTTAAGAACTTAAGGGAAGATGATGTCGTTCCACCAACCTCAGCTAGTATTGGTACTCACATAGGTCACCTAATAATATTTGTCTTCTTTTTTTTGTTTTGTTTTGTTTTGTTCTTTTATTTAGAACCAAGCCAATCAAGCAATTCTCCAGTAAAAGAATAGAAACAACAATGGGGTCCCCAAGAAAGATAAATTAATTAGTCTCTTTTGACTCGAAAAACCAACTAAAAAAATTTGGATAGGTCAATTTATCCCAGAGCTAAGCCTAGTTATGAATGGGCTTCCACCACTATTATGGAGTTAGTAGTTGACAAAGGTAAGTGCATCAGAAAATTACAATAACAAACCACCCAAATGTTCTAAAAGAAAATAAAGGAAAACAAAGTGAAAATAGCCGAACAAAACAAAGAAGGAAATATTTACAAAACAAAAAAAGTAACCCTCCCCTACTTGAACTAAGCATTGTCCTCAATAGAAGGAGAAGTGGGAAAAAACGATCACTGAGAAGATGGGGGGGGGGGGTTGGAGGTGGTGGGTTACCTAAAGAGGAATACCAAAGCAATTGTCATATCTTGAAGGTGAGCATTATGAGACTCAACCTTTTGCTGCAAAGTGGTTTGATTTGCACTAATAATAAAAAGGGTATCTTTTAAATGATTAAGATAGTGACCTTGATCAGTGACTAAGGTGCGGAGACTTACTTGTTCGGTTTGGATGGAGGTGAGTGTGGATTGGAAAGCACTAAAATCAAATAGGGCAGGAGTTGGTTGGGATGAGGAGAAGGGTATTGAAGTAGGTTGGGTAGGAAGAGGTGGGGCATCATCTAATGTATCTCGAGTGTTTTGATCCAGTGAAGGCATCCAACCAATGTTGGATGGATTGCGAAGAGTAGTTCGGGCTGGACATGGCAAATGGAACGTGACATTATTAGGGTAAAACCAACAATGTTGTCCCCTTACCGATTACACATATATATAACTTCCAGAGTTGGGTAATCTATTCGCTCAGATCCTTGAACAAGAAATTCCCTATTTTCAAGGGGATCGAAGCCTAAAGATAACGCAATAGGGGTGATCAAACCACCTATAGTAATTTCCCCACTAGTTTGAGTAGCCACACGCTGAAATTGGGAGGTCAAGTAAGAACCGGCATCAACAGTTTCACCAAGGTACATAGCATGCAAGAAATACAATTCAAAGGTTCGAACAACATTTGTGCTATCACCTCTAGTGAAAATCCCACTAGATAAAATACATTGAGCATATCAAAAGCAGGGACTTTTAATGCAAGTGGCTTTGGAAGAGCTAGGGGTATAGGATGGGCCATTAGCAATGCTAGACCAGAAGTGATATCGATCAAAGCTAGGGGGAACCCTACAATGAATGATGTCTAAGCCGGTTGGAAGGGAGTAAATGGCATTAAACTCATATAAGGTTAAAGTATGTCTTCACCCTAAAAGTTGAAAGGAAATCCTACCTACTTGATAATCACGCCCTTGAGTAACCTCAATAGAAACTGTACTAAAAAATTCCAAAGTTATGTTCGAATAAGTTGAGCACCTAACATCTAGAAAATTTCTCAAACCAATAGTCCCAAACAATCTATATATATCAGCTAGTATGTCCAAGTTACTCAAAGTTTCCTCATCGTAATACCTAGTGGCAATTAAAGGTCTATCTTTCAATTTTTCATATCTATCACAATCATCACTGTCAAGTAAACCAAGGGGATTGAAATTACCTTATTTTTGTGGTGATTGAGACGGTTGATTGCGGCTCGAGCTTGACCCTCCAATTGAGATTCTACGCCTTTAGGTCCTATTGTTGAAGGATGTGATGGTGAGAGTGAGTGAAAATGAGAATATAAGGGGACTGGTGAGATGGTGATAATGGAGATGGAAGTAGCATAGGGTGTGTGAGTGGTGTAGGATTTTATTGTTGGAATTGAGGTTAAAGAGTGTGGATTGTGATTTTGAGGGCTCGGGTTTGGAGGGAAGTGAAAGAAAAGAAGAATGTGAGAGAGAGGAAGGGAAAAGAGGCTGTTGTGTACGAAAATAGTTATGAAAATGCGACACACGGGCCGTGTGGGAACACACGGGTTGACCGTGTAACTCACTGGCGGGAATTGTAATTGGAACAGACACGGTTGGTATGGGTAGACACCGTTGGACCATGTATCTCGCTGTTGAAAAATGATTCTCGATTGGTTCAGTATACGATTCATGCGAATTCACACGATTGGACCATATAGTTCGCTGTAAATTTTTTTTAAAGGCATAAGTACCTGTACAGACTTGAAACACATAAATAAAATGTGCAAGAAATAATGTAAATAACTACATATAAACAAAGCTCATTTAATGGTGTGAGCAAACCATTGAATTGTATCAGTTTTGTTGGGGTTCTGAAAGTGCCAAAGTTGTTATGGCACCTAATGGATGCCCTATAAAATAAGGTTTTAGGCGCTAGCCATTAACCTTAAAGGCTCTTGAAACGTCACTCCAAACCTTGACCACGCCATATGGAAACACTTGTAGAGCTCGAAACGGACCAGACCATCTTGACTTGAGTATACCTGGAAAAAGACGAAGACGAGGGTTAAATAACAAAACTAAATCACCTTCTTTGAACTGCTTCTTGGTAATATGTTTGTCATGCCACAGCTTGGTATTTTCCTTATATAGGTGAGAACTCTTACAAGCTTCCAATCTCAAAATGTCCAACTTATTCAATTGCATTGCTCTCTTTTCGCCAGTAGATTTCATGTCAAAGTTGAATGTTTTGATAGCCCAATATGCTTTGTGTTCTAACTCCACTGGTAAATGAAATGATTTGCCGAACAAAATCCTATATGGTGTTGTACCCAAAGGTGTTTTAAAGGCTATACGATAAGCTCAAAGAGCATCATCAAGCTTCAAAGACTAGTCCTTCCTTGACTTATCAACTGTCTTGGCCAAAATACCCTTAATTTCCCTATTAGAAACTTCAACCTGCCCTCTTGTTTGAGGGTGATATGGTGTAGCAACCCTGTGAAAGACACAATATTTATGCAAAAGCGTCTCAAGGGGCTTATTACAAAAGTGAGTACCATTTTCATTCAAAAGGGCTCTTGGAATTCTGAAACGAGTGAATTTATGTTTCTTGAAGAACTTGATTACCACCTTAGAAGTTGTTATGGGAATTAGGATAAAGTCAATTCCCCAAACATAAAACAATTCAACCTCCAAAATTCTAGTTTGTCGCATCTCAGCTCTCTTTGACATGTTTCCTATACACTGGTAATTATCACATTTAGCCACATATTGCTTCACATCACTGAACAAAGTAGGCCAAAAAAATCTTGCTTGGAGAACCTTGGCGGCTGTCTTATCTGGACCAAAATGACCACTATAAACCATCGAATGGTAGTGGTGAAGAACACTCTGGACTTCATCTTTAGGCAAACACTGTCTAAAAATACCATCTCCACAATATTTATACAGTAATGGCTCTTCCCACATATAGTATTTGGCATCAGAGATGAGTTTCTTCTTCTGTTGATAAGTAATCTCTGTGGGAACACTCCACAAATGATGTAATTAACCAAGTCTGCATACCATGGTGTTGCAAGAGATGATATAGCTAATAGTTGTTCTCCTGGAATGGAATCATCAATTGGACAGTCTTCACAGGGGGTAGTAATCCTGGAAAGGTGATCAGCTACCACATTCTCAGTACCAGCTTTATCCTTGATTTCCAGTTCAAATTCTTGCGGTAATAAGACCCATCGGATAAGATGTGGCTTGGAGTCCTTCTTCTTCAACAAATGCCATATAGTTGCATGATTTGTAAAGACAACAACTTTAGAATTAATTAGATAAGACCCAAACTTTTCAAGAGTAAAAATGACTGCTAAAAATTCTTTTTCTGTGGTGGCATAATTGATCTGTGCCTCATCTAAAGTACGACTAGCATAGTAGATGGCATAAGACTTGTTGTCCTTTCCCTGTCCCAAAATATCTCCCAAAGCATGATCACTTGCATCGTATATCACTTCAAATGGAAGATCGTAATCAGGTTCATCGGAGCTATAACTAAGGCATCTTTCAACCTGTAATAAGCACTCAAACAATCTTCATTAAATTCAAAAGGTACATCCTTGATAAGTAAACGTGTGAGAGATTTTGCTATTTTGGAAAAATCTTTGATGAACCATCGGTAAAAACCAACATGTCCAAGAAAAATTCTCACACCTTTTACTGAGGTAGGTGGGGGAAAATTTTCAATTACTTCCACTTTTTCTCTGTCAACTTCAATACCTTTACTTGACACCAAATGACCCAATACAATCCCCTCTTGTACCATAAAATGACACTTCTCCCAATTCAAAACTAAATTAGCCTCTTCACATTTTTCCAACACTTTTGACAAATTTTTCAAACAATCATCAAATGAAAAACCATAAATAGAAAAGTTGTCCATAAACACTTCCATTATGTTTTCAATGAAATCAAAAAATATGGCCATCATACAACGTTGGAAAGTGGCAAGAGCATTACAAAGACCAAAAGGCATTCTCCTATATGCAAAGGTACCATATGGACATGTAAAAGTGGTTTTGTCCTAATCTTGTGGGTGAATGTGAATCTGAAAGAAACCCGAATACCCATCAAGATAACAAAAATGAGAGTTCCTAGCAAGTCTTTCTAACATCTGGTCAATGAAGGGAAGGGGAAAATGATCTCTCCTAGTTGCAAAATTCAACTTACGGCAATCTATGCACATTCTCCACTCAGTGATAGTCCTAGCTGGAATGAGTTCATTCTTTTCATTTTTTTCTACTGTCATCTCTCCTTTCTTAGGAACTACATGGACTGGACTAACCCACTTACTATCCGAAATAGGGTAAATTATGCCAGCCTTAACCTCCTTTGATGTTCAATGGTGGGCCTATGGTCGTCCTCCATTAGGATTTTATGCATGCACACAGAAGGATGAATTCCCTTAAGGTCATCTAGTGAATAACCTATGGCCTTTATATGCTTTCTTAAGATGCTTACAAGTTTTTCAGTATCAGCAGCATCCAATTTAGCATTCACAATCACAGGATAAGTAGAATCAGAGTCCAAAAATTCATACCTTAAATTGAAAGGAAGGGGTTTGAGTTCTACCTCAGGTGCTTTCACTTCAGTTGGTTGATCCACTTCTAGAACTTCAAAATGCTCTTCTTTGGCCTTGTTATTTACAGGGAGATTTGCTAAAGCTTTAGCAAACATGGCCACTTCTAGAATCTCATCATTTGGTGTTCCATTAGTAATCAAACAATGCTCAAGAAAATCATCCAAACGTTGTTTAGACAAATGGGTATTTACAATGGAAATTACCTCAATTCTAAAGCAATCATTAGACAAACTCAAAAATTTAGTGGCTTTTGACAAGTCAAACTGAACACAATCCTTACCAATCTCAAAAGACAATTTGCCATTTTATATCTATCTGACATCCCGCTATAGCCAAAAATGGCCTTTTAAGAATGATTGGGGTGCGGGTGTCTTCCTCCATTTCCAAAATAACAAAATCAACAGGCACGTACAAATTACCTACTTTAATAGGCACATCTTCTAATATACCAACAGAATATTTAACAGATCGATCTGCTAATTGCAAAGTAACAGTAGTGGGTGTCAATTCTCCTAAATCAAGCTTCTTACACAAAGAGAGTGGCATTAGACTCACACTTGACCCTAAATCACACAAAGCGTGTTCAATTGCAACTTTACCAATTTGACAAGGGATTGAAAAGCTACCTGGATCTTTGAGGTTAGGAGGAAGCTTGTTTTGAATGGCAGCACTACATTCAACAGTCAAGGAAACAATTTCATGCTCTTCTAGTTTTCTTTTATTTGACAAAATTTCTTTCAAAAACTTAGCATAAGAAGGCATTTGAGAAAGTGCATCTGTGAAAGGAATGTTGATGTAGAGCTTTTTGAGAACTTCTAAGAATTTCCCAAATTGAGCATCTAACTTGACTTTAGCCATTCTATGAGAAAAGGGTATTGGTGGAATATATGGTTTTTGGGAAGGCTTTTCTGGTTCCTTAGAAGGATCATCCTCACTTTTCTTTTCCTTCTCAACTTTTGCCTCTCTACTAGCCCTATCCTGAGTTTCAACTGCACCCTCTTTTGGAACTTAATTCCTAGGATCATGGGGTCCTGCTAATTGTTTTCCATTTCTCAAAGTCACAGCTTTACAATGCTTACTAGGATTGGTTTCAGGTTGACTAGGTAATTTACCTGGTGGTGTGGTCGATGAACTAGCCTGATTGCGATTTGGTTCTCAAGAAACTTGTGATAGGCAGTTAACAGGTCCACCTTAGAGGTTAATTACTTGATGGTTTCATCTTGTTATCTTTGGGTTAGTAACACGGATTCCATGATGCTTTCCAAGTTTGATTTTGGAGGTCCTTGTGGATTGGAAGGTCTTTGAAATCTAGGAGGTGGTCTAATGTTTGGCTGAAATGGGGGGTTTTGGTTATTCCTCTAGGAGAAATTGGGATTGTTCCTCTAACCTGGGTTGCAAGTGTTTGAGTGTAGGTCAAATTGAGGTCTGGGGTTAAAGTTGTTAATGGCTTGAACTTGGTCACTACTCTGATCTTGAGCAAAAGGACTACCAACTTGACAATTAACAGACATATGATCAACAGAACCACAAATTTCACATCCAGAAGTTGAACTACTGGTATCCATAGAATTAACATTCAAACGATCTAACCTGTGAGTTATGGCATCGATTTTAGCAGAAAGTATAGTAAGTGCATCAACATTATACTTACCTGGAGTACGTTTTGCTGCTCCTCGGTCATTGGACCATTGGTAGTTATTAAGAGCCATCTCTTCAATGAGATTGTATGCATCAACATAAGTTTTATTCAAAATTACTCCACAACTACAGCATCGATTAATGTCCTCATTGACTGGAGTAATCCATTGTAGAAGTAATGAAGGACCATCCAAGTTAGTAAGCTATGGTGTGGACACAACCGAAGTAAATCTTTATAACACCCCACGCTTCATACAACGTCTCATCATCTTTTTGTGTGAATGTTAAGATTTGATTCCTGAGATTTTCCGTTTTGATTGGAGGAAAATACTTGGCTAAGAACGTCCTGGAGAGTTGACCCCATGTAGTAATAGATCCAATTGGAAGTGAATAAAGACATGCTCTTGGCATATCCTTTAAAGAGAATGGGAAAAGGCAGAGACGAATTGTATCTGGGGTGACTCCATTCATTTTCAGAGTGTCACAAACTTCCAAACTTCAAGGAATACCGTTAAGTGCATATTCGGATCCTCGATAGGTGACCCTCCAAATTGCGACTACTACACCATAGAGATAAGGGCTGGTTTCAACTCGAAATTATTTGCTTCCACATGTGGTCCTACTCCTTCTCCATCGTATTGCTACTGCTGGCAGTTGTTGCCTTCTTATTTACAAACCTCTATCTCTTTCTCCAGTGGTAAGTTCTTTCGATCTCAGGATCAAATGTGGCTGTACAAATATATTGCATATAAATCTCAATTTTCCACTATGACTAGAATAGAATTAAGTAAAGTTTAGTCAACTTTGTTTAGAAAAATTCAATATTTGACACAAGTCCCCGACAACGACACCAAAAACTTGATAAGCTCCGCAAGTATATGGGTTTAGTTGAAGCGCTCAAGTGTAGATCCATAAGGACTAAGTCAAAGTACTAAATTTATACCTTCTAAATTACTAAGCAATTGAATATGAAAATTTATTTGTAAAGGAAATATCAATACACGATTAACAGAATTTAACCTAATATTCTAGGAATTTATTCCAACAAAGAATTCATGCCATCCTTATGAAATAAAATATTGATCTAAGTACATTAACCCACTCTTATCAATTAATTCTTTCGAAGTAATTGATGTGTTGATTCCAATTTTTAAACTAGTTTCCTAGACTAAAATTGAATCCAACCCAATGCACACAATGGTTAATCTCAAATACTCTTAATGAAGAATCCTATTTCTAGATGTTCTTTCAATTAAGTCTAATCTAGTAATTCAGATATTAAACGTCACTTTTCAATACTTAGTTTAACATCTATCATTTCAGTACTTCGTTTAACATCTATCAACATTCAATAAGAAACCCTAGATTAGATAGATCAAATCTTCATTTGGTCAAAATACTATACTAAAATCAAGACAACACTGAATTTAGAAGTAAAGGCAAAAGGTTTAACGCATAAATCCCAAATTAAAACAAACATCCTAGAATAAGAAAATTTACAGAGTCATGACTGAATTCAACTAAAGAGTAAAATCATAAACATGAACATCCAAGACAAATAACAAGTGAAAGAGGAGGAGAAAGAACTCCAGTTGATTTTTGAATCTTAATTTCTCAATCTTCAAGTCTCCTCTTAAGATTTCTCCATTCTTTTCCTTTTTCTCCTTTTCCTTCTCCCCCTTTTTTCCTTCCATTCTCACTGCCTATTTAACTACTGGAAAAAACCGTCAAAAATTCTCGTACACGGGCTGTGTGGTAATACACAGGTAGACAGTGTTCTGCTCTGGTCTGGTTGCCTTTTCATTATTGGAAGACATGGTCAGTGTTAATTTACACGGCCTGATTGTGTACTCCTCGGATCTTAACTGAAATTTCCCTCTTACTGGCAAACTTTACACGCGCTATGTCTCTTTACACGGGTAGACCGTGTATTCCTTTGGTTATCTTCATTTTTCTCCCATAAAATTTGCAAACATCGAAAATAAAGCAGCAGTACCAAATTCACAAAGACTAAAGGTAGTTTAACATCATTTAATATAAAAAAAAGAAAAAATAGAGCTAAAATATATCAAGAATATCAACATATCACTCTTTCGTTTATTTTTGAAATAAATGTAGTTGATGATTGCATATACCATAAGTTTAGTGGGAGCAAGTATATTTTTATGATTTTATATGTTGATGACATAATGCTTGCCAACAATGATATAAGCTTACCGTACCAAACCAAGAACTTTCTAACAAAGAAATTTGAAATAAAAGATCTTGGTGATACCTCTTTTATATTAAAGATACAAATACACCAAGATCGCTCTCAAGATATACTTGGGTTATCACAAAAGAGCTATATCAAGAAAATTCTTAAGAGGTTTGGCATGTAGAATTATGAACTAGGTGACACCCTTGTTGCTAAGGGAGACAAGTTTAGTCTTAGCCAATGTCTTAAGAATGAGTTTGAAACTAAATAAATGCAGAAGATTCCTTATGTTTCAACAGGAGGGAGTCCAATGTGTGCTTAAGTATGTACTGATCCAGATATTGCATATATGGTTGGAGTGCTGGGTTGATACTTAAGCAATCCTTGAATGGATCACTCGAGAGTAACCAAACAAGTTATTCGGTACTTGTAGAGAACAAAAGATTACATGCTCACCGGTGGCAAACCAGGTAAGTTCCCCAGAAACACGTCTGGAAATTCCCTCACCACTGGAAAATCCTCTAACCTCCCTTCATTCAAATCAGTATCCACAACATATGCCAAGAAGGCTTCACACCCCTTTCCCATCATCCTGTCAGCTAGCAAAGCCGAAATAATTCTTGGTGATGGTGTTTTCTGTCCCCTCTAAAAATCACCTTCTCACCTTTGTCAAGATCAAACTCTGCCTCTTTAAGGCCGCAATCTAACTTTGCACAATACTTCTCCATGGAATCCATTCCCAGTATCACATCTAGACCCTTTAACTCCAATGGTAGCAAATCCACTACTAGTTTAGCACCCTCAATAAACAATTCAGAATCCCTATACACTTGACTTATTATCACATTCCTCCCTAAGGGAGTACTAATAATCAAGGGACTATCCATTGGAATCAAATCAACATCATGCAAAATCATGCTTGTACAAAAAAATGAATGTGTGGAGCCAAAATCAATCAACAAATATACTGCAGAGTTAAATAACTGAGCCATATCTGTGACAACTTTAGGTGTGGCTACAGCTTCCTCTCTGGTTATAGCAAATACCCTGGCCTGTGCCTAATCCCTTGGCCTCCCTGGAGGAATAACCTTTTTTGTAGCTCCCGAAATGCCCACCTCAGTGATTAGCCTGGTTCCCACTATTTCTGCTCTCCTCTGGGAATGCAATGGCGACCCCTCTTGCCTCGGTACCTAGAGAGACTCCCTGATCATATGTCCCTTCTCCCCACATCGAAAGCACACTCTAAATAACTTGAAGCACTCTCCTTTGTGAAGTTTCCCACAATGCTCACATTGGGGGTTTGTGTATCTACTCCTCCCCTTCCTTCCAGTGCCTCCCACACTTGAAGCTTGCCCTGAAACTGCCCTTGCTTGCTTGTTCTTGGCAGGGCCACTACTTTCCACTTCAATTTGAGTAAGGTAACTCCTTGTACTCGTCTCAGGCATTGGAGCACTCATTCCCTTCTTAGAAGACTACTCCCTGTTCTTCCTCTTCCTACTCTCTTTATTCTTTATATTCTCCAATTTTTTAGCTTGGAGTGCAGCATCTACCAATTGCTAGTAGTCATAGAAGTTATGAATAAGGACTTTCTCCTTGATCCCCAAATGAAGACCTCCCTCAAAATTATGGCACTTATCCTTCTCATTGGCAATAATGTTGGCCGCATACCGTGACAGCTGGGTGAGCTTCAGCTCATACTCACTCACACTCATGTCCCTCTGTGTGAGATTCAGAAACTCCCTAGCCTTCTCTTGTACATAAACCCTGGAGAGATACTTCTTCCTGAATACTTCCACAAAATCTCTCCATGATAACACCGGAGACATAACCTGACTGTGGGGCACTGATTCCCACTAATGAAGCACATCCCCTTGCAGTAAGCTAACTGCATAATCCAGCTTCTCCTCATCAGAGCACTTCATCTGAATCAGGACCCTCTCGGTCCTCTTCAACCATGCTTCAATATCTTTTGAATTTGTAGTCCCATTGAAATCCATAGACCCATACTTGCGGAGCTTATCATACTGCCCACTCCTCTCCACTGGAGCTGGCACCGAAACTTGTGACCCTTAGCCCATGACATTAGTGAAAGCCTGAGCAAAGGCTTGAAAGAATCGCGGGTCCATGGTAGACATAGGAGGAGGAGGCGGTGGCACTTCATGCTACACACTAGGTGCCTCAGAATCAAGAGCAGAGTGTGTTCCCGCATCTTGCGGGACATAAGATTCATCCATGCTCCCTTGGTGAGAGCTAGATCGAGTCACAGCTCCTCGAGTTCTTTTTGAGGCAGCATTTTCACTCCTTCAATATAAAACCATTGAAAATCTTTAGTTCATGCAAAACAATTTCAAAGTATGCAAAACAGTTTAAGTTGTATAAAACAATTTTAAATCATGTGAAACAATTTAAAACAACGTAAGTTATTCTTTTAAAACAATGCATATTCATTTCATGTCCCAAACTACCCATTTCATGCATAGGATACTCCTAAACCTAGTCCTAAACTTGAGCCTAAACCTAGTTTCTCTGATATCATAAGATGTTGGACCCTATTTCTAGAGCCCAACATTCGGAATTATGAACTGGAATTTCAAAGTTAACTTCTTCATATAAATTGTAGCCCTATGTCTCTCATTTACTCCAAATCAAAAATCATCTCATTTGGATGTCTAGAGAAGAAGTTATGGTCAAAAGAAATAAGACTGTTCAGTTTTCAATTTCTCTTTGTTGTTCAAACCAATACTAACTTCTATAACTATCGTCTTCATCCTCTTTTCTTAAGTCTCAGATGGATCAGACGGATCAAACGGATCAAAAGCATCTAAGCAAGACACAGATGATGTTGGATCCCGCTTCCGGAACCCAACTTTCTTGAACAGTAAACCTGAATCATGATCCTGATCCTCTTACCTCGGA
>JAOSBM010000003.1:6074878-6094550 GCA_027568955.1 Erythroxylum tenue
GTTGAAAATTTTTAATATTAAACCGGACGATTCGGTCAAGTTCATTACTTTGCAAATTGCTACCCATATTGTCATAGTTCATCCATCTTACCATACCAATATTTTGACCAGTCATTGATTTGAACTCATTACCTTATCAGACGAAAAGTCAGGTATTATATTACAGACGAATGTTGTACTGTGATTTCAAGTTTTAATTTATTGGTTTCATTTCTCAAAATATTGAATAGAGAAAAGAGAGTCTGCTCTGATGTAGTCTGTACTTTGGGATAATGGCGCAGGCCCCTAGGTTTTACTACTGCAGAATTTTCTGAAACTGAAGAATGAAGAACATTGTGATTTTCACGCATATTGAGAGAGAGAGAGAGAGAGAGAGAGGAGTACCTCCATTGAGCCAAAGCACAAGAGGTTGTTGGGAGACAATACCATCTTGAGCTTCAAAAAACCAGTAGAACAAAGCCTTGTGGTCCTGGGGTCTGAGCTTAACGTACCCTGCGAAATGTCGAAACTTCACGGGCGGTTGTCCTGGCAGCTCAGTCACTCTATCCGCCTCTTGCCACCTTGCTTCATCGGATGATTCTTTGTAGTTATCTCCTGCGACCACCACAAACTTTGTACTAGCAACTACACAACACCACACAAACACAACTACTACTACTGCTACCTGCCTACACCAGTCGTTAGTCATATTTTGACCTTAGGAAACACTGACACTACTTTACTGAGAAACCCCAATTGGAGAATAGCTCACTTGTAGTGTTAGTTACTCGTCAGTCAGTAGTGAACCAGTAAACTAGCAGAGTTAGGAAGAAGAAGAAAAAGAAGAAAGAGAACAGAATTTGTAAAAGCCAGGTAGTTCTTTCACATTTTGAAGTGTGTAAGAAAAGGTGGGGACCAAGAACGTGGAAATTGTCAAAAGAGTGGAATAAGTAATTATATCATATCAACGTTCTTTTTTACTTTTACTTAAAATTTTCACAATAATGAATTAAGAATATATAAAATAAAGAACTCTTCAGAGCCCGTTTCACTGTAAAGTTTTGGAATATAATACGAGCCTGTAAATAATAATATAACTTTCTATTTTGGAAAACTTTAACAGCAGATGGAGACAGGACTACTGGCACTTCTTCTGAATGTTTGTGTTTTTTCAGGACAAATGTGTCGGTAAACATCTGAATGTTTATGTTTTGCTGTTGCGGTTGGAATACAGCATTTTTACTAACTCTCATCCAAATATGGAGAACCTGTTCTTGATTCTTGTAATTCTGAGACTCTGCTTCTGTTTAACTAAGATGTTCTGCAGGTCACATCTTTCTTTTAGACTCTGATTCTGATAGATGTGTTGAAATGAACAGCTTTTGGAAGTAAGTTCTTACCTTGTACAGCTCTCGTGTTGAGATAACACCCAAAAACAGAAAGTTCACATTTGGGATAGAAGATTCAGACTGAGAGGTAGACAAATTTCCACGTTTCCGCTTCAGAATGTCTTCTCAGACTGCATATGCGTTCGTTTCTAAATGATTACTTTCAATTTATTCCAGAAGCTTTGAACGGAAAGAGATCGGCATCATCAATAATGCAAGACGTATACATTATGCTCCACTGTAGCTTCTCCTGTAACAGCATCAAACTTGTAATGAGTGAGCTACCTACTTGGTAGGATTAACTTGACCGCGTTCTTAAAATTAAATAACTCAATATATATTGAAATAATTCAAATGATAAAATATACATATAATGTTCAAAAACTAAATAAATATCCAAAATTTTATAATTAGTGATGATTAATCCTAATTTTATTTTATGATTGCTATTTATGTTTTACCTCTTTATTAACTAAATTGATTAGGTTATACTTAACCTAATAGGCTTATATTTAATGGTCAGTCAGTTCATTTATACTCATCATAACTAAATGGAAATGTGATTGATGCGCAAATACCAGTACATAATACCTGATCCCATAATCTAATATAGTACTTAGGTACTATTCTACTACTTAGTCATCGACATGGGCTATTTTTAAGACTTAGGATAGTTCGATATCACTCCGATGTTAAGTCCGATATCACTCCGATATCTAGTTATCAGCACAGGACATTCTCAAGACCCAAAATGCTCTATTACTTGCTCCACAAAAGATACCTAACTACAACTCGCTCTCGTATCAACAACTTTTTTATTTATGACTATTGAATATAGCTTATCTTAGGTGAGCCACAAATTTCCAGTTTTGTCAGTGTATTTTCAAACTATTATAAATCAATCTCTATCTAATTTCATAAACGTTATTTATCTTATCTTAATATTTTTAGTCATACACATGCAAAACTTTAAATTTTAATTATTATATTTTCTCTTAATTATCAGGTGATACATATCATAATGCAAAAAAATATTATAACACACGGAATATTTTTTACTTTGATAATTATTGATTTAATAGATAAAAATTCATATATTCCAAAAATCCACATATGCAATTATTAATCATTAATTTAATTAATTACTAGTTCAAAGCATAACTCACCATAAATAATTTATTAATATCAAAATTCAAAATTTTATACGTCGTACACTATTTATTATAAGGGTACAATTTAAAGTTATCTTTACCTGATTTTCTAGCTCAACTAATTAATTAATCCAATCTACTCCTCTAATATGTCCATTGGACCTATAGATTTACAAAATTCTATTAGACTTTATTTAGGAAAAATTTTCAACCCGATTATACTTGATAATTCAAAATTACTACCATTTTACCACTTTATTCTTAATGGTTAAAAAATCTTTACTTTGTCTTACCATTATAATTACTAAAATGTCCTTAACTATTAAAATTCCTATTATACCTATACATACTACTCTCTTTTTACTTTTATGGGCTGGGTTGGGTTTTTGTGGGCTTTAAATACCCTCAGTGAAACCCAAGTTCATAACCCAAACTCTTTTTGCGAAGCTTGTACGTAGAACCGTGCTTTACCCACCATCTCGAGCTCAATTCTGGTCCCAACATTAAAGGGTGATCGATCTTCCTCACCAAACCAAAGCTACGATTTGGATGGCATTTGGAATAAGGACGCTGATAATATCATGCCAGTGTATCTTTAAATGGCTGAGCTGTTCTTTTTCAATATAAAGGAGCTTCATGTCCATGGTTTTCCCAAAACTTTCTTCTCCGGTGACCAGAAGGCAAGAGAAGGAAGAGAATGGTGAATTGGTTAGTAAAGACTGAAACTTTAGCCATGGTTGATAACTTTGGAAGCTTTGGGAGTGTTTAAACCGATAGGTATGATTATTTCGGCTGTCTATGCCTTTGCCTTTTCCTTTTCCTACCCTTTTGTGTCCTTGTACCATTTGTCCACTCCTTGTACAGCTACAAGGAATCGCAATTACTATAAATTAAGGTCCTACTAAAACTATAGAATGGTTTAAAAAAATTGAAATTATTATAATTATACATTTTAAAATTATACCATACATGACAAAGTAAAAATGATATTTAAAAGTAGTCCTAAACTCTCTCCCACAATATCTCCTTATTGATTACGTACATGTTAAAAATATATTCAATTTAAATATTATTTTCTTATACTCCCCCTCAAGTTGAACTGTAAAAGTTACGAATGTCCAACTTGTCCTTTAAGATACGTAAACTAATGTTTTCTCAATGTCTTCGTGAAAATATTAACCAACTGGTCATGATAATGAACCTAAGAAGCGCGGACACGATAAAATGGAGTTGTATTCGCGTGTCAGACATGCACGTATCTGTGTCGAACACATGTCTGACACAGATACCCACAAAAAGTGCATATATATGCTCTATATTTTTTTAGAGGGGCTTATAAAATACAAAATATATATGAACTATTAAGATATTGAAAGTTTTGAAACAAATCAATCAATATATATCATATTATGAATTCTGAATTTTTTTATATATATATGCCGTGTCCCGTGTCCGTGTCCGCGTCTGTGCTTCTTAGGAATGAACAAATGCAGTGACAATGTGACCAACTTGTATCTAATCTCGCACATAATGATAATCAACTTTTATATGCTTCGTTCACTCGTGGAATACATGATTTGAAGCAATATAAAGAGTTGTTTGATCGTCGCAATAAATTCACATGAGTTGCGAGTGATCTACTTCCAAAGGGTGTAGAATTGACTTGAGCCATATGCGTTCATAATTAGCAGTAGCGATAGAGCCATATTCTGCTTTCGTGAAAGAACGCAAAAACGATATGTCACTTTTTAATCTTCCACGAAACAGGCGAATCCCCCAAGTCCAACATGAGAAGTATCCAGTCAAAGAATGTTCGCTTGTAGCGAAATGCCCCGTCCTAGATTTCCTTTCAAGTAGCACATTATATCCCAATGGTCTACTTGTGGTGTCTATATGAATCATGCAAGAATATGCACATAGCTGAGCTATGGTCGTGTGATAGTTAAGTATATAAGCCGCCCAATCAATCTACGATAATTTTTAAGTTTTTCAAGTAGTTTCATGTTCGCAATAGCCAATTTGTGATTATGCTCAGTAGGAAAACGTGTTTAACACCCAATAGTCTAACTTCCGAAATAATATCAAGTGCATATTTTCGTTAACAAAGATACAACCCCCGAAAACTACGAGCAACATCAATTCCAAGATAATACTTTATGACTTAAAGATCCTTCGTATGAAAACAACCACTAAGGTAGGACTTCAAGTTACCAATGGCTTTATTGTTGTCCCTGTAAATTTCAAATCATCCACATATACAAGAACATGCAAAGTAATTACATCTTTATGATAAGTGAAAAGTGAGTAATCATCATAAGATTATGTACACCCATATATTTGAAGAGTACTACCTAATTTTAAGAGCCACTTATGTAGTGCTTGGCATAGCCCATACATACCTCCCCAAGATGAGAAGCTGCAAAACTAAGTGGAAGCTTCATGTAGACTTTCTCATCCAAATTTTCATGTAAAAATGCATTGTGCACATTTATTTGGTGTAATTCCCAATTTTTAGCCATAACAATAGTCGAAAAGGTTCTTAAAGGGACCATTTTCGCGACAGGAGCAAACTTCTCATTATAATTGATTCCTTCAACTTGACTATTTCCCTTAATTACCAAGCGTCTTGAATCGCTGTATGGTTCCATCTGAGTTGAATTTGATTTTATGTACCCATTTGCATCAAATGACCTTCTTTCTTGGCGGCAACGTGTCAATGGTCCATTTTCTGTTCTTTGCTAGAGCATCTATCTCTTTGGTCGTAACTTCCAGCCACCTTGGATCATGAACGACCTCAACATATTAAGTGGGTTCAACTTTTGCTATAATAGTTGCAAGAAAACTCTCGTATTTTGTAGAAAAATTATCATATTTTACATAATAAGTGATAGGATAAGGTGTAACTGAGGATAACAATGGTGCAAATGAATCGGGGGTCTGAATCAAGGACTGTGTTGCAAGCATAATCGCATAATCAAGTGGATAGTTGATGAACTCGGTGCCCTCTTCCTAACTGTTCTCCCCCTAAATCTAAATACATTGTACCCCCACTTCTGATTGGCATGATGAGCAGGTTGTCACATTTCATTGTCATATTGTGCTGGCTCATCGACGTGACTAGTATCATGTAAATACTCAGAAGTGGGTCGCGAGTGATCAGGAATGACAACATTAGATGTTACACCTCATAAGTTAAACGATGAAGGTAAATTATATGTGACTTAAAAATTTTTGCAAGCTATTTTCAATTCGTATAAAAGATAGGTGCCAGTTAAAGTCTAAAATAATAAGAGTCTGTTAGATGATAGAAGCTTGTTAAACGACAAGAACCTGTTAGACGATAGGAGCCTGTTAAATGATAAATCCGGTTAAAACAATTTAAAAGAGCCTGTTGAAACTGAAAGGAACCTCTTGCAAGTGGAAAACAACTATAATGCGGAAAATTAAAGGTTAAGGTGAGAGATAGAAAGACATAGTCAATTTATACTGGTTCAACTTATAACGAAATCTACGTCCAATGCCCAAATATTCAACTTGAGTATTTCACTATAAAAACTAAGTAGTAATTTGAAAAGCATCTTCAAGCTCACAAATGTATATTTTTTAAGGTTCTTTAACCTTCCACAATAGTAGTATTTTGCTAGCCTCTACAAGCTCTCAACAAGAAATATATAAAAGATTTAACAGTCTCTCTTAATAGAGTGACATCAATTTCTAAAACACAAAAAGTTTCATATAACTTTCAAGAATATTGATGTTCTAATATATTTAACAAGTCTCGTATCTTTCGCAAAATGCAATGGCTCTTTCTTAAGTAGACATTTTTTTTTTATCTAGCCGTTGCTTAATCTTTGATATTATCTCTGTTGAAATTTTGGATATTCAGACGTCCTGTCAAGACTTCCGGAGCTGATTATTCAAATTAGTAAGATTCTTCCATATGTCATAAAACTATTTCTAAAAATGTAAGTTTATAAGGAAAGTTCTTGCAAGAAAGAAAGTAATTATTCTATTATTTTATTTCTTTTTAAAATTATATCGTTACCTATGTAAGGAAATAAATTCAATTTGAATTTTTAAATAATATAAAGTTATCATCAAAATTGTTAAATATAACCCTTTAACAATTCTCTTATTGACGATGACAAACAATAATAAATATATTTTCAAAATTCAAATAATAATAAAATTTTTTGAAAAGTACTTGTAAACTTTATTGGCAGTTATAATTAGAAGAGCCAAACTTTTAAAAACATTTCAGCAGAATATATCAACAGTAACAAATATATCATCAAGGCAATACTGAAAATATATCATAAATGCAAAGTAAATATATCATCACTTTCTAGCACGATCACCAAATTTAGCTTGATCACGATTCTTATGATGAGTATAACGTAAACACCCGAAGATACGGATATTAGAATAGGACGGTGGTTTTCCAAAACACATTTATAAGGTGTTTCTCTATTATGTAACATCGTTGGTGTACGATTAATAAGATAACCAACTGTTAATATATATTCCCCACAAAAGTTAATAAGAAGTTTAGCTTAAAAATGTAATACACACCCCACCTTCAATATGTGACGACGCTTACGCTCCACTATTCCATTTTGTTATAGAGTGCCAACACTTGAAATTTAAAAAAGGATTTCACTTTGGGCAAAGGATTCTTTCTAAGGGTAGAAATTTCATTCCGTTGTCACTTCTTAAGCATATCAAACAATTTAACCATCACTCACTTTTTTCGAAATCATCACACAATTTTTATTATTATCATTATTACCCAATATCAATTATCAATTCACTTCAATTATTGAACCAAATTGACCAATTACATTTTCCCATGAATTTAGTTATATTTTAATAATTTAAAATATTAGTTTAAATTTATAAACATGTAAGAAATAACCTTTTTATTGATCACTAACAAAACTCCATGCATTTCACTTACATTGAGATCTTCATAAAGATGGTTTAAGTACCAATTGTAACATCCCACTGTCATAGAGTACATATTAAAACACCCTGAGGATATTTCAGTACATAACCTATAATAATGGGATGTTAGAGCAATCACTACTATCACTTGATGCTTAATCAGTAGAAATGTTATAGCTAACATTTTTCAACACACTATCTTCCAATTTTTCAGATTTTTATAACTTTCTACATTTTACATCTAACACATTTTGTACCCAGATCATCTTTTCTACTTCATTTCCTCTTCATCCTCGACTCTATTTCAACTCAATATCATTCACAAACAAATCATGATCTATATTTGATCATCAACTCAAAAACAGAACATATATATGTACCCATTCATCATAAATTTTTTGCACTCATCCAATACCATTATAATGATCATTCTACCTCAATCTCTATAATAATTTATGAGTCATTAATCATCATACACATATACAAAGCAAGACATTTATATAAACTTTTCATCACCCACGATACATACATAAAAATTGCATAATCAAATCATCAATCTTAAATTTACTCATCATTCTAGCTTCATTTAACCATACTCATGATAGTTAAAGCATAATTTAGCTTCAAATTTGAACTTAGTCTAAAAATTACAAATAAAAAATACGAATTTAATTCAAAGTTCAATTATATTAAATTAAATTCATTAACTTTAAATTAGACCAAATCGAAATCGAACTTTACTGCCGTGCCTAATTGGAAGGATATTCGTCGACCCTCCGTGTACTGCAACGGGAAGGGACGTGGAAACCGCAGTCCAACTGAAGTTAACCTTTACACTCAGTCCTACACTTGGTAGATCTAACCATGTACAAGAGTACAGCTCAAGAGCAGATGGTCTAGTCCTCTCAATAGGCATCTCTTCTTCCAGGAACACGCCAGACTTCAGAAAGCGGAAAGAAAGATCCCAAGGAAAGAGGATGGCAAAGGACTGAAAGAAGCGTGCTGTTTCTTTTCGTTTCCTATTGTGTCTTAGAAAAAGGGAAAGACATCTTTACCTTTCTCTAAACAAGCATGCGCAATAATTAATATAAAGTTTCAACAATTTTGAGGATTTTGCGTGTGGTACAAACTTCTCAAGCATCTGTTGGTTCTCATCCGTCACAACCAACCTCGTATTAGTCAATCTTAGGCTTCAAACCTATCAAAGACGTTGACTTAAGGATGCTACAAGTCTATCAACCACATTGATTTAAGGATGGTTCTCGATGTTTCTAACCTCTAAAACGTCATTGGTTTAAAACTTCCATGCATTTTGAATCTAACATTTATAAAAGAATACAAATAAGGCTAAGGGCGTTTGGTTTGAGAGTTTGAGAATGAAAGAATTGAATAATTGTAAAAAATAGTGTTTACTTTGGAGTTTTCAATTTTAAGGGAATAGATTTATCCCATTAAATTTGAGAATCTACTAAATCCTCCAAATGAGGTGGTGTCAAGTTTTCATTCCAATCTAGTGGTTACTATTTATCGCCTTAATACTCTCCTTACCATCATCGAACTGTCATCTTCTCATTCTTCTCCTGTTTAAATTGAATCTTAACGTTTTCAAAACATTCAAAATATACCCTAATTAAGTAGATGAAAAAATTTAACAGTGTTAACTTCTCATTAGTTAAATGTTACCGAACAAGTGAGCCCTATTATGTGAAATATGTAACTTTGGGTTCTGCTTATCCTACTTGTCACGCGACAAATGAGATCTACTGTATGAAATGTATAATTGTGGACTCCATTGTCACATGGTAGTATAACTTGCTTTTATTCAAAAAATATATGCTGAAATGATATTTAACTGGCCCTTAGGGGGTGGTTGAGTCAGTAGAGTAGAGGGACATAGGACCAAAAGGTTCTGTTTTCGAATTCCCCTACCTACGCAATTTCGATCGAGCCTGTCGTACAGGGCTTGCCTAGTACAGAGTATCCGGTTAGCGTAATTTGCAGGCTATTGCGTCAATCCGGATATTTACTCAGTGCGCATTCAAATGATAGCAACTGCGAGTTATTCCGTTAAAAAAAAAAGATGTCTAACTAACGGAGAGTTAACTTCGTCAAATTTTCTACCTATTTAAAGTTTGTTCCGAGCATTTTGAAAATTTTATGGTTCAATTTAAACGTTTGAAAATATTAAGATTCAAGTTGTAGTTTGTTGTAAGTGTTGCACTTTCGGTAAACCTTTAATGATATCTAGACTTCAATTTTAACATTTAATGGGTTTTAAGCCTCCTAAGGGATGTTCAAGTTGGTGGAGTGGAGGGCATGCAGGCAAAAGGTCCTGTATTCGAATCCCTTTATCTACGCTCTTTCGATCAAGCTTATCGTACAAGACTTGTCTAGTACGGAGTACTCGATTGGTATAATTTGTAGGCTACTGTGTTAATCTGAAGGTTTACCCAATACGCATATAAAGGATAACAGCTTTGTTTCCTTTGATTTATTTTTTTTAAAATTTTTAATAATTCAAAAATAAATGCTATTTTTTTAATCATATATGTATCTGTTGATTTGATATTGACAATACTTAAATGACAGATTACATGTTAACAACAGACGAAACCACAGTGGGGGCAAGTCACTTGCCCCCACTAACTCCAAAAAATTTTACATTAAAAAGTTATTATTTTAAATTTTTAACTTATAAAAAAATTAAAATTTTGTTATCATTAAAATTTTGTCCCACTAAAATATTTTTTTTGCCTCTAATGAAATTTTGCCCCTATTTAAAAAAATTTCTGGATCCGTCCCTGAACAACACTATACTTATTTATATATTTGTTTGATATATTTTTAATTTTAATGAATATTATATATTTTATTAATATTATAAGCAAAAATAAAAACCGTGTGCTCGATATGCATGAAACTTCGAGATGCTTAGGCTTAGCGCAGTTGGATAAGAGTCCTGTCTGGTTTTGTCGTAGGTAGTTCTACGCGCAAAACATGGGAGTCTTGTCTTGTCGTCATAGGTAGTTCAGCACATCTGAATATAAAAATCAAAGTCGTTAAACAAACCTACATACCATTACCCAATGCCAATTGTCTCCTCATAAAACCTATATTATGGAAAAACGTGAAGTTATCAAATTTTACACATTATTTTAATTTTTTATTAAATTATTTTAATAAAATTTATTATGTGACTAATCCTAAATTCCTAATACTAATTTTTGTACGAGATAATTTTCAAATTTTTGATATTTAATATTTTCGAAATAAATTTTAGGTGACTTTCTGAACTTTTTAATTAATGTTTTAAATTTTATATCAGAAATTAAACCGATAAAATAATAGATTTAAAGTTTAAAAAGTTTAATTAATATTAGACAGTTGTAAAAAAGATTAAATATTAAATAATTCTAAATATTATTGAAGAAGATAAAAATTTAAAATTTAATTGAAAAAATTTGTTAAATAAATATTAATTAATTTATAGGAACTTTTTAATTTTATAAATTAACCAATTAATTAATAAATAAATCAACTTTTATTAATAAATTTTTTTATCCAACTAAAAATTTTAAAATTAAGCTAAAAATTAGCCGATTTAAAATTTTATCTCATAAAAAGTGAGTTTTTAATCAAAGGTTGAAGGCTGTGTTTTAAAAATCGGACCGGACCGGACGGTCCTACCGGTTCGATCGATGATCGATCGGCTATCCGGTCCGGTTCACCTTTAAAAATCAGTTCTCAATTAAACCAAGAGAACCGGTCAAAACGGTCAATTGACCGGTTGAACCGGTCCGACTACTAGTTCAATAATTTTTTTTTATTTTTTGGTATATTTTGTATTTTTTAAATATTATTAATATTATATATAATTAAATATAATTATTGCATAATTATGACATCACACCACCGGTCGAACCGGTCAAACCGGTGACCAATAAAACTTCCGGTTCGATGACCAGTCCGGATTTCAAAACACTAGTTGAAGGTAAATGAATGACGTGTGTATCTCCACGTGTCAAACACGTGGATGAGCCAATGATCGTTAACCGTACCAAAACTCATAAAAAGTCAATATGCTCTTACAAAGTTTCATTCTTCTTTTGTATAATCCCAGGAATGATGTGTATATTACCCCTAAAACCAATGTAAATAGTTTCGGCGTAGGTTATCTGCTGCCACCCACCTCTCATCCTCCCCTTAAAAAGTCTCCTTAAAGTGTCATACTTACTTATATTAGCAGCTCTGTGTCAATTATGGAGGCTCCATCAGCATTCATCCATGTCCAAGATCAAGTGAGAGTTACCAGTTTAAGGTGTCTTTCTGACGACCTATACGTCAGAGTCGAGAAATAGCATTGCTGATCCAACTCACACGTTAAAAAAGATGAATGCAAAAGCCAAGACAGCTTAAGTTTTCAGCTCACCAAATCACACCCGTTGGGAAAAGACTGCACGCCAAGAAAGCACCATGCACTTCTGTTTCCTTCCCATATAACTCGTCACCACTAACCACAATTTTCATAGTATAATCATCCCACCAAGTCCAGCAACATGATTGATTCTATCACCAATGTTACTTCATTTTTCTCCTACTCCTCCCATCATCTGGATGGAAACCTCCTTTCTCGGCGCTTCTTCTTCATGAGGGACGTTCATATTTTGGAACTTTTACTTGCTTCTGTTGTGTTCGTAGTGCTTCATTCTCTAAGGCAGGAAAAGAGACATGGCCTACCTGTATGGCCAGTTCTCGGGATGATGCCTTCCATGATGGCCGGAGTCCGTACCAACACCTACGAGTGGATTACCAACGTGCTTCGCCGTCAAAATGGTACTTTTAGATTCAGAGGTCCATGTTTTAGTAGTCTCAATTGTGTGGTGACTGCGGATCCCAGAAATGTAGAGTATCTTCTCAAAACCAAGTTCTCTAATTTCCCTAAAGGCCAGTACTTCCACGACACGGTTCGTGATCTTCTAGGTGACGGGATATTTAGTGCAGATGATGAGATATGGCAAAGGCAAAGGAAGACTGCAAGCATTGAGTTTCATTCGACCAAGTTAAGGAAATTAATCACAGAGTCATTGTTTGAACTTGTCCATGCGAGGCTCTTGCTAGTCCTGGAGAATGCAGTCACTAACTCCTCCATTGATCTACAAGACATCTTGTTAAGGCTAACATTTGACAATGTTTGCATGATAGCATTTGGGGTTGATCCAGGTTGTTTAAGACCAGGTTTGCCTGAAATACCATTTGCCAGAGCTTTTGAGGATGCAACAGAGGCCACAGTGATGCGGTTTGTTACCCCAACATGCGTATGGAAAGCCATGAGATTTCTTGATTTGGGGACAGAGAAGAAGCTCAAAATATCGATAAAAGGTGTTGATGAATTCGCAGAAAATGTGATCAGGACAAGAAAGAACGAACTGTCTAAGCAAACCGACGATATCAAGAAGCAAAGATTAGATCTTTTGACAGTGTTTATGAGGTTAAAGGATGACCATGGCCAGCCATTTTCTGACAAGTTTTTGCGGGACATATGCGTAAACTTCATACTTGCTGGGAGAGATACTTCTTCAGTGGCATTGAGTTGGTTTTTCTGGCTTCTTGATTCACATCCAACGGTAGAGGAGAAAATCCTTGCCGAAATATGCAGGATCATAAAAGAGAGACAAGAACTGGACTCTAAAGAGCCGATGGTGTTCAGACCAGAAGAGATAAAGAAGATGAATTATTTGCACGCTGCAATATCTGAAGCCTTGAGGTTGTACCCTTCAGTACCTGTGGATCACAAGGAGGTGATGATCTGAGCAACTAACTCTCCTAGTCTCCTTGTACGTTCATCATTTCTCTTCTACTCATATATATAATCTCATCATTATACGTCTAATGTTCCAGGTTGTTGAGGATGACATATTCCCAGATGGGACTGAGCTAAAGAAAGGAACAAAGGTAATTTATGCAATATATGCAATGGGAAGAATGGAGGCAATATGGGGAAAAGACTGTAGGGAGTTTAAACCAGAAAGATGGCTAAGAGATAGTCGATTCATGAGCGAATCAGCCTATAAGTTCTCAGCTTTCAATGGCGGTCCTCGACTATGCTTAGGGAAAGATTTTGCCTACTATCAAATGAAGTTTGCTGCTGCCTCCATACTATACCGTTACCATGTTACTGTGGTGAAAGATCATCCTGTGATCCCAAAGTTCGCTTTGACAATGTACATGAAACATGGTCTCAAGGTCAATCTACTCAAGCGTGATATGTCTGAGCTCCAGAAGTACTTCTAAACCAAGTACTATTTTTTCATGTTCGTATACAGAATAACATTCTTTGCTGCACAACACAGTCTGTTAATTGATAAAAGTGAGAGTGGGAAGAAGGTTGCTTGTACTTTAGGACGTCATATTTCATATATTTCTCGGAAATAACTTATATGTGTCGATTAGATTATAAGTGTGTTTTTGTGTATACACATGAATACTGCAGTTATAAACGATTTGTTTCCTTTGCTTTCTGGACCACAAGACTCTAAACATGACTCTTCCAATCCTTTTCACATAAACCTAAGAGATAGCAGCAGATTTCTCTGCAGAACAGCACATTAAACAGTTCAAGCCTACAAGGTTGCATGTAGTTAAAACCTAATATAAATTTATATGACCCACTAATCAGTTTGGTAAACATGTTATGATTATAAATGGTCCGCAATATCAGTTGTCGGTACAGTGGCTGCTACTAGAAACTTGCTAATTACAGAACCTAAGTTGAAAAATTCAAGTGTAAGATGTAACAAAATGACCATCTACAAACGAATCACAACTTACTATCATCAACTTCAAAGAAAAAGCATGTAGAGCCAGACATATAGTTTGTAGCCAAAACGCAAGTTTATCCTATCTGCTAACACAAATCAGTTTAGTTCTATGCATTTAATAACTTTGATAAGAATATGATTATCAATTCAGAACTTGAAAATTCAGGCAGCACTATTGCATTTTACGCCATTCTTTGGATGGATTGGTTAGATAGTTTAAATTGGTTATATATACAGTTTTCTCCAATAAATTCTGACATAAATCACTCAGTAGTTGCACCTTTGTAGAATTAATATACAGGCACTTGATCCATGCTTAATTATTCATAATAACCGTATCAAGCCTCTTCTTGAGTTCACATCATGGAAGGCCTATCAGGACCTTCCGGCTTAAGCCACTGATCTTATTCACTTGGGGCAAGTGGAGAATAGCCCTGCAAACATAAATAAGAAGTTCAGAGATATACATGATATGCTTTGCAAGTTTTAGAGGCAGTTAGTCAAGAAGAAAAGCATATACATCGGTTTCTCAGTTAAAGATCCATTATTCAAGAACTGTTCTCATCTTTGTACACGGGACAATTTTCAAGTGCTCAGTTTTAAACTAATCAAGGACCTCAAACTTACATTACTCAAGCTCGCCCGTCCCATTCTTCGTAGAACTCTTCTAAAAATTCCACCATGAACTTATGTCTTCTTTCAGCCCTCTGTTTTCCAGCCTGAAATGTCACCAATACCGATATTGCGTTAAAAAAACAAAGTAGCAGGTGGTATCCGTGAATGTGCATGTAATCATAATTTATGCAAGACATAAGTGTTGTGATTAAGCGGATACAGCTTCGAGTTGTAATGCATACAATTGGTTAACAAGAAATAACTAGTTGGAAGAGAACAGACAAACTACAAGGCAAACTAATTTACTGCTTCCCTGTTAAGTCAATGACGTTACCTTAGTCTTCATTAAATCCTTCAGTTTGAGAAGTTTTTCATGAAAATGATTTAAAGTCGTTTGTTCTTCTTTCCTCGTATACTGTTCCTTGGACAAGTCTGAGCGTGGTTGAATTGCAGGATCATGAAGCATTATCTTCCTACTTCCACCAAAAGTGAAACAGCGAGCAATCCCTGCAATTGAGATTTGTGTAACAGCATGCCGTTGTATATCACATCAGAAATGTATTCACAGTGAATCATCTGCTAAGATGAAAAAAACATAGATGAAGATGAAGAAAGATCAATAAAAAATCTGAACGGGGTCCCAACCCTCATATCACAGAAACACCTACTTCAAGTAGGTATGACGTCAACAAGTCAGTGAACAGCAAACCATAACACCAACCCTTTTTACAGGTATCCAAACATTAAATTTAGATGCAAATAATCCACCGAGTAAAAAGGAAAGCTATCTTCAAGCTTCAATGGACATTAAATCCAGAATATACCAATTGCCCCAATTGCATCAAGACGATCGGCATCTTGCACAACCCCAAATTCGAGACCCAGATCGCCATTTACATGCCCTGATAGTTCCTCTTTAAAGCCTGAAGAACAGAGATATAGTTACAATCCTTTTCCACATCCATCAATTTAAGCTATGGTCTAACAAAAATGGGGAAGAAATGAATTAAGAAGCCTGAAGATTGTAGAAACATGAACATATTTCAACTAACAAGAAGGCATATTTCACTAAGAACTAAAGCAGTTGAATAATTTTGCTGACATATCCTTGAAGATAACTGATGACTAATGATTCAAGTTCAAAGTGTGAGCAGGGGCCAATCAACATGGATTTACAAAGTCATCAGTCAAACAGAACAAGCAGAAAACCACAATAAACCGATATCTAAAGTTGAAAAGGAATAATCCAAGCATTGGCAACTGAAGATTTTGTAATTTGTCAAATGATCTCCATTTCTGTATCAGCTCAAATTATTAACTGAAGTTTGAGAGCAACCTGTCAATTTTCTAACAAAATAGTTTTCTACATAAGAACCGTAAATAAATTGCAACCGTGGGGTGTTTGACATAATAAAATATACTTGAAGACTGAATCATGGTAATTGACAACAGTTGAGAGAGAAAATCTATTCTGTTAATTAACTCCAAACTGAAACGTAGCATCTTATTTGACAAAATTTTGAAATTTAAGGGACCGATTTACCTGTTATTCCAAGATAAAGAAGAATAAGGAACACATAATCCTTTGTATTGTTAGAAGTTTTGTTCTTCAGTTACTTGGCATAAGTTGCAAAAAAATCGACGAACATGCGAACCCATTGGAATGACAGCTAAATGAATAGTTGCAAAAGTCATGAAATGAATAGGTAGAAACAGTTGATGCTACAATGCAAAATGATGTCCGCACCGTTGGATGACTCATTCTAGGACAAAAGAAAAAATATTTTCTGAAAGTGCACAACCTCAGGCAACAGATGGAAGAAACACAAGGTTGTCATTGCATGGCCGGAGCTTTATAACTCACCCATTCCCTTGATGATTGCTAAGATCTTCACCCTCTTAATTTCTTCAACGCCCTCTTGCTCCAGAAAGTTCTGAGCAACTTTCTCCTCAGATGGATCCCTAACCGCCCAAATGATGAAACTCAAAACATCAGTGAATGTAAAGGGCTTGAAAAAGAGCTGATTAGAAATTTCGTTTTAAGAAAAGAAGGGAAAGAGCTAGAAAGAAAGATAGCTAAACATAAGCATTTTAAGATGAAATGGTTTCGAGCATGCATTGACATTGCACAGTTAAATAGAGTTGAAAACAAGGAAACAGAAAAATAAATGCAAATGTATAGTGAATGTTTATGCAAGTTTAGATGCACAAGCACGTCATTGTATTATAAAACATTAAAGCAAGAGTGAAAGTCAAAGCTTAAATTCTGCAAATGTGACTAAATTCACAAGTACATCATGATGTACAACAAAAGAACAAGAAATTTTCAAGAACCAAGGAATTGCAAGTAACTAAAATGCAATGGAATCACATAAAAAGCACAAGAGATAATCCTTTTTTTTTCCTGCATCGTAAGACAAACTTATCTGACCAACAAAAGGAACGTCCATATAATCAAAAGCCTGAAGTTAAGCAAGAAGAGAGTTACAGACCTCAAGTATTTATAATCACCTGCAAAATGTGTGGGATAGGTAAGTGCTTGCTGATTTTGCAAAGAGAGAAAAAAAAAATCATAGATCACACACAGATACCTCTCAAAAGCTGCGCAATTAACCAAAACTATGAAAACAGGAAAGCTGCACTTGAAGATATTAAAGGCACAAATTGGGAAGACAACTATTGTTACATAAAGATGTAAAGCAGCCAATTTTTACAGTGACACCCACATATCCCCTCACTAATCTAACATATATTTCACATGCCAACGCCTAAGCGGACTTCAAGTCTTCAAAGAGTATTTCTTCCACATAAACAAACACTCCTCTGTTTCAAAGTTCCTTTTTTTTTTTTGGCAAAAAGAAATCAGCTGGATAAATTGAGAGCAAAACCGTTTTCTGAAAATTGAAGGGAAAGATGATGACCTATATCATGGAGTAGTGCAGCAAGCTCCACCTGCCATGAAAGAGATCAGGAAGTTAGAGCGAAGTTTACAAAAGACCCTTCTTCCTATGTTACGTTTCCGGATACTGAATGACGTTACTAACCACACAATCACACAAGATCCTATTTTCTTATACCCCTTCCTCCAACCCCTTACATTTCTTATACCCCTTACAGCTGTATAACATCCTAACTTCAGAAAGATCCAGTTTTTGGATATAGCCAAATGCTAATGATCAAGATAAACAAGAGAAATAACAGAGTAACCGGTAAAGAAAGGGTTTAAAGACTTTACGATTTCCATGGAATCAGGACTGGAAGAGAGCCCTTCCTCTGCAGCGAGGGAGAGAGCAAGGTCCCTCACCCTCCACACATGAGCTGCGTCGTGCGACGCGTCGTTTCCGCTCATTGATCTTTCGACCAATTTCTCTGCTTTCTTCACTGTCTCCTTCTTCGCCATTTCTTCTCTCTAACACACAACTGCCACAACCACGACTAAGTAACAATATAATATCTCTTCTTGCTTCAAGCGCTGGGACCCTATATATTGAAGCTTTTGACTAACACTAGCAAACAAACAACAGAAAAGAAATAAAGACAGAAAATTCATGGTGGAATAGTCAAACTTGCCTTGTTGCTGTCAGTCAATTTCTATCCGCAGCCGAAATCCAAATAAGTACATATCAAGACAAAAACAAGCACAAGTAGTACGGGACAACAATATAAGATTAAGAAAAGAACAACTCCAACCCTGCAGCGGTTGTCAAGTTGAAAACTTTTCCCGGAGTTAAATCACCAGAAAGCGGCTTCAAGGCATCTCTGCTTACCAGGTTCTAGCTTTTTTTTATATTTCTTATCCAATTCGAAACATGGGTTTTATTCTTCTATGCTGTGATACGTGTAAGAATATTGTCCTTGAGGAATACCAAAGAGGAATGATCAAGTCTGGCGCTTTCAGGTATATGACGAACATTACCCATGTAAGAGGTCCATTGAAGTTCATAAGCAAATTTGCAGTGGAAGATTTATAGTAAAAGACTGAATTTCTCCAACGCCAGTTTCTCTTTGGCAGTTGCTGTAGTTATAGTAGCTACAGGTTCAGCCAGGAAATGTTGAGCAATCTTTTGTAGTGTAGTGGACGATGATGGTCATTAACCAGATGACGTTAGGGAAAAGAACTACTCGGAAAGCGAATCTGGAGGGGTGTGCTTGAACTTTCTTGTGTTCCTTTGCATTGTTATGTTCATATATTACTTTGCATTGTAATGTTCCTCTCCAAATGTTTCTCTTAAATTCAACTAATATTTATGGGGTCTTTGCTAGTGAAATGATGACAGAAAGTTTAAAAGAATAGTTGGTCGCAGATGATTCTGGCTTTAGTGCGATGGACTGGGAGCTCTTACGTTTTCTTGGCAGCCTTCAACGAAACAATCCAATGTCTGAAATATAATGCTTGCTTATATTTAAGACTTCTTCTCTTACGTTTTACCTGTGATAAGCTTGGCCAAAGCTCCTGCAAGCTCGCGTTTGGTTCTACTTTTGTTTTTTCTGTTGCTGTTTTTAGTTTCTGTTTTTGTTTTTAATTTTTGTTTTTTTTTCTTAAAAAAACGAGAACCTGTTTGGTTGAAATTTGTAATATAAAAACTGAAAACAAAAATCTGTTTGATTAAGATTTGTAATATAAAAACTTAAAACAAAAATCTGTTTTATCTATTTATTATTAAATTTATCAATTTTTAATCTTAATTATATTATTAAACTTATTATATTATTATTATTATTATTAATTGTTATAAATTTTCTACTTACTATTTTAAATATTACTAATTTTATTAAT
>JAOSBM010000003.1:6116877-6143532 GCA_027568955.1 Erythroxylum tenue
GCAAGTGTATAAATTTAATCAAGGACTTATCATATTAGAATAATAAACAATAAACGTAATATGATAATAGAATCATTTGCCATGTTATTAATCAACATTAATAATTACAAAACTAAAGTGTTCAGTCTATTACATAACGATTGGGTCATGGGCATAATTCCAACAATCTCCCACTTGACCTAGACCCAATCAGTCATGAACTTCAACCCTATCATCCTCACCACGAAACATCGCGATAAGGCAGAAGAATGCAACAAGAGTTTCTTTTGAAAGACAATAAAGTCGAGAATTGTAGTATTCCTAAATTAAAGTGAGTTAGTTTGGTTATGTGATATAAGGAGAGAACGATGCTATCAGCTGACTTGTAGCCACCGTGATCATATCATTTCAATTTAGTTAGGTAGAATTGGGTTACCTGGCTGCATTTGAGAAATAAAGCAGCTGTGTACCTTCGATTTAGCCCTTCCCTGTCAGATCTCTGCCCAAATGAGTGCTCCCTCTTGCGACCGTTTACACCTCTCTGCCTCTCGCCCATCCAAACGCACGAAACCACCAGATCCGCCGCCTGGCCATTCTCGCCCAACCCCCCTTGCTAATTGAACTGCTCCAAGTACTGGTTTTGCTGGCCCTAAAGGGATTTCATGGAAAGACAAAGTTCTGAACCGTGAGAAAACAAAGGCATTGGCATATGATGCGAAGGATAAGATTCCTGTAGATCTTATTGCGAAAGGTATAGTTCACCATGAATACAAAGGTGGCAATCGACACTTCCCTGTCTTTCGAGTGGACCCGGTGTATATGGAATCCCTAGAGGTGCCGCGGAGACAAGAGTGTTCGTTAAACTGCTAGGCCGTCCTATATCTTTTATGGTTTTGTTCGCAAAAATTGAGCGATTGTGGAAGCCAGTGGGAGGTTTCGATGTTCTAGATATTGGGCATAACCATTTTCTTGTTAAATTTGATAATGGCGCTGATTACGACCAGGCTATGGAGGGTGGCACTTGGCTTATTTTTGATCACTTATCTCATTGTGCGTCCATGGACTCCAGGATTATCGGTGAAGCATGCAACTGTTAATTCTACCTTGGTATGGTTTTGCTTTCCTGATATTTCTTAACAGTATTATGATGAGGTTTTGTTAAAGGCTCTTGCTACTGGCATTGGTCGTCCTGTCAAGGTTGACAAGAATACAACACTCGCTGGCGGCGGTCGTTTCGCGAGGATTTGTGTTAGAAATTGATTTGGACAAACCTTTAATTGGGCAAGTTGATGTTAATGATACAACATACTATGTGAAATATGAGGGATTACATACCATTTGCTTCAAGTGCGGAAAATATGGTTATAATGATCATTCTTGTTCCTTAGTGGCCTCTGGCAACGATAAAATTGAGCCTACTGTGCACCCACAGATCGACGTAGTTGGTGAGATACAGGTGGCAGAGCATCCTGCTCCAATTCCTTGCCTTCACGATGGAGACATTATTCCTCGTGATAATCTCGGGTTGGGGTCTTGGATGGTAGCAGACAAGAAATCCAATCGATTCCCTCGTAGTAGGCACAACGATTTTGGTTTGAGTACTCAGCATCAACCCACTAATCGCTACACGATTTTGAATGATGAGGAATACGGGGATGAGGGGCTACCGGCCTTTGTCAACTTGGGCCCTGCAAATGAGCACCATGTTGGTCTGAATTTTGTAGTTGGTAGTGGGACTATTGGGAAAGGCCCCAGGAGACAAGGTAAAAAGCTTGATGTGACTAAGAGGCCCAAGGATTCTACAAGTACCGAAGCACAGTCGACCAAAGATTATCGTCGGCCCTGGAGAGAGACCAAATCATTTTTCCTAGCATGGCAATATTATTATCACGTGCCATTCGAAAGCCCAAACCACCCATAGCTTTCGGGCTACACACTGATTCCCAATTCAGCAAATGAATACCTCTCCCAGCATTAGACTTCCACAAGAATTGACGACAAGCTTTATCAATATATTCACAAGTGTTAGTAGGAAACCAACAAGTTTGCATTGTATACAACAGAATGGTTGAAAGGGTGGATTGAATTAAAGTAAGTCTGCCAACTTTGTTCAATAAATGTGCTTTCCACCCTTGTAATCAAGCCATAATCTTATCAATGCTGCATTGAACTCACTCCTTCTGTTAGAGCCACGAAGAGGGACTCGCAGATAAGACCCCAAGTCCCCTGTAAATTGGAGATTAAAACGATGCCTCAAAAGATCCTTGTGTCTTCGAGAGGCATGAGGAGAGATGAGAGTTTTCGACTTTTGCTCATTTATGAGCATGCCCCAGCAGTCACAAAAATGTTTCAACGTATCTCTCACAACTTGACAACCCCTAGTAGACACATGGGTGAATAGAAGCACATCGTCGGCAAACAAGAGGTGAGTGACCGAGGGGCCATTGCCAGATACCTTAATAGGCTTCCAATCATTTGAATCAACGCGGTGAGTTATGAGTAGAGAAAGCTTCTCTATACAGAGAATGAACAAGAATGGCGATAGCGGGTCTCCCTGACGTAAACCAGATAGAAAGCTGGCAATCGAGCACCATTCCAAAGGATAGATAACCGAGAATTAGTCACACATGACATAATAAGAGAGACAATGAGAGTGGGGAAACCAAAATCTGCTAGAGTCTGATGAAGAAATCTCCAGTCAACTCGAGCATAAGCTTTAGCCAAGTCAATCTTTAAGACCATATAACTATCCTTCTTTTTAGCCTTTCGGATAGTGTGAACCACTTCCCTAGCTAGAATAATATACTCCGTCGTAGATCGACCGGGGATGAAAGCCCCTTGCATAGGAAGAATAATAGTCTCCAATAAAGGTCGAATGCACTGAAGAAGTACTTTTGTAAGAATCTTGTAACTGAAATTACATAAGCTAATGGGACGGAATTGAGACATAGAGGTAGGATGAGTCTCCTTAGGGATCAAAACCACTAAAGTTTCTGTCTGATTCTCCGGGCAATTACCAATGGAGAAGGCAGTTCGCACCATTTCAAAGACACACTCACCAACGAGATGCCAGTATTTTTTTTATAGAAAACCGGTTGGAAACCATCAGGGCCTGGAGCTTTGTAGGACTTCATAGAATGAACCACAATAAATAACTCCGCCTTAGTAATAGGCCTTAATAAATCAGTAGCTACCTCCTCTGAAATTAGAGGATGGTTGGGAATCGGAGGAAAAGGCATAACAATATCATCAGTAGAACAGAATAACTTTTGAAAAAAGGCTTTACCTCAACTTGAAGAGATGATTCATCCGTAATCCAATTCTCCTCATAATCCTGTAGACGTTCAATTCGATTTCTTTTACGACGCGAAATGGTTATGGCATGGAAGAATTTTGTATTGATAGCTGCAGCCATTGGACACGAGATTTCTGAAACCACAAGAGCTCCTCCTGTCGGATGATATCATTATATTTCGATACAAGGCTATCCTCCAGTGAGATGAGATCAGTATTTTGAGTGTACACCAAAGTCTTTTGGATGCCGTCAAGCCGAGCAAGAACTCGCTTCTTCCTCTGCAAAATGTTCCTAAAAATAGTCTTTCACATTATTCAAGGCCTCACGTAGAGAAGAATGATCCAAGTTCCATGCACTGTGAACTACATGATTAAAATCTCTATGAAGAGTCCAAGCATCCTGAAAACGAAAGGGTCAAGAATGTGCAGGAGGAATAAAGCCATAAAGTTTCAGGAGAATGGGATTATGATCAAAATGAGTACGAGGTAAATGGTGCACTGAGGCTTCTGAAAATAAAGTTCTCCAAGCAACATTACACAAGGCTCTATCCATCTAGAAGAACGAAAGTGGAGAAAATTCCATTAGTGCGCTTTCTATAGGTAAACGTGGGACCTTTAAAACCAAAGTACATAAGATTACAGTCATCGTAATTCTTTCTGAAAAGCGTAGCTCTACTCAAAGAAAACTAACCACCTCTTTTCTCGGTTGGGGACGCATAATCATTGAAATCTCCGATGAGAATCCAAGGAAGAGTTATTATAGCCCTAATACGCTTCATTTCCCTCCAAAAGCAAGCACGTGCTGGCAAATATGGACTCGTATACACTGCTGTTAAGTACCAGACTTGAAACTTATCATCACACATAATGAAGTGAATGAATTGTTTGTGAGTCACCAAAACCTCAAGTTGAATAATAGAATGATTCCAGAAACACCATATACCACCGGAGAAACCTGTAGCTTCCATGTGAAATTTATTCTCAAAACCAAGAGAACGAGAAATCCTATCAGCTTGCCTTCCAGATATATGAGTTTCCATAGATAAAGATATCCACCTTATTTTTTCTAGGCAGGTCTTCCACACAAGGAATGAACTCCAAATGAGCTGCACCTCTGCAGTTCCAAGAGAGAATATTGAGACTTTTAATCATTAATAAAGACAGGGAAATAGCATTACTAGCTCAAGCAAGGCTACTCGGAACCATATCCACATCCACATCATCAATTGAGGGGTTAAGGGATGAGAATCATTTTGCCTAACATCCAATGCCATAGCTGTTGTAGCTTGCAAGAGTGTCGACCCCGGATCAGGAGGTTCATGGCTGGGAACCACCTGTATCTGCTCACCGTGAGAACCTAAATGTAGGAGAGCAGTGGAGTTTGGAGGGGGAATAGAGTCTTGAAACGCCTGGCGAAATTGAGAGGCAACATTTTGGATCATGGAAGTCTCTGGGGTTGGGTTAGTCCGAGGAGGGATAGGCACAGGCTGTCTAGAAGAAGTAGGATGTTGATCAGGCCTACTTGTAGGACTAATTGCCTCCACATGGGCAAGAACTGGCTCCAGAACGTTATTCTTAATAAGGGATGCCCATATTCTCCATTGCACAAGTCCTACGTCTGCATCCCCTAGTTGGAAAGCAATCCAACAAGCTCTCCTTTATTTAAAAGATGATTTTACTTGGAGAGTTGGTCATGGTGGATATATCGATGTTTGGGATGATAGAAGGGTAGGGGATTTTCCTCTCTGCAGACGAGTGCGTTGCATTGATGCTAGAGACAACCGCTACGGGTGAAGGATTTGATTGACATTAATGGTAAATGGGATATGTCCATCCTCCACACGACAATGGAGGAAGGTTTGCTTCATAGTATCTATGCGATTCCTATCTCTAAATCTGGACTAGTCAGAGACACTTTGATATGAGAGGAGAGCACGTCAGGCACTTACTCAGTGAGGTCCAGTTATGAATTTATTACTCGCATTCCTTTCCCTCCAGACCCTACTAAATTATGGGCTCGCATTTGGCGTCTGCGCATTCCTCAAAAATTCTGTTTCTTCTTATGGCAAATTAGAAGGCAGATTCTCCCAACCAATGCTTTGCGTTATGAACGTGGCTTGACTTCTTCCCCCTTTTGTCCCCACTGTGGACAGGCTTGGGAGCGTAATATTCAAGCGTTACGGGACTACCTTCCAACAAGGCAGGTGTGGCATAGTATCTACGACACTCTGGATGTTTCTTTCTATAACTTGAATTTTGAAGCCTGGGTGCTTGCCCCCTCGTGCTCTAGTGATGATGTTATTAAGTTCATGGTGGGATCATGGATCATATGGTGCACAAGAAATATGGAGATCTTTCAACGCGAATACATGTATTTGGTTGGTATCCACCAATGTTTTTTTAAACTTTTTGATGACTGTTGAAAAGCTTGCACTCTGGATGAGAACAGAGTGGATAAGCTGGATCGTTGGGTCTCATGGAAGTTTCCTCCTACTGGTTATATTAAAGTCAATGTTGATGGAAGTTCCTATGGAAATATGGAAAAACAGGAATTGGTGGTCTAGCGCGGAATGAGTTTGGTCACTGGATCTTTGGTTTCTCGGGTTTCATTGGTTGTGCTACCAATATGCTGGCAGAGCTTCAGGCTATCTACCATGGAGTGACTTTAGCATGGGATCGTGGGTACAAAAAGATTTTGCTGGAATCGGACTCGCTAGAAGCTATCAAGTTAGTTACCAATGAATGCTCTCAATCTCATCCTTATTTGACAATTGTTGAGGATATTTTGTTTTATCTACGGAAGGACTGTGATTGTTCTATTGCCCATACCCGGAGAGAAGGCAACCAAGGTGCTGATTATCTAGCGAAATTAGGATCTTCATCTTCGCAGCATTGGCATCTGTGGGAGATGCCTGTTTTGGGTATTCGACAATTTCTACGAAATGATGCTTTGTCTGTGGCGTTTTTGATGCCATAGGCCTCCTTGTTGTCTATCCTCTTCACCAAAAAAAAATTAGTTAGGTTATGTTTAGTTGCGCGATTAAATTATGTTTGATTGGAGATAAGGTTTTTAATAGAATAGAACGAAACGAATAAAATAATTTATAATAGAATGAAATATAAATGGATGTAATTTAAAAAAAATTATTGTTTCGGAAGGATGAAAGGGTTTATAATATAATATAGTGTAAATTTATTTATTATTTTACATTTAATTCTAAATCTCCCAACTCCTAGGTTTTTTATTTTTACTGTTTAGGATGGAATGAAATATAATATAAAACCCTCCTCTTCTATCTTATTCCATTTCATTCCATTATAAACTTTTCTTCTAAATGATGAAATAATATTACATTAAATTACATTTCATTACATTCTATTATTAAACCTCCAACCAAACATAACATTAGTAATTAAAATGGAATATAACGTAATATTATTCTATCGTTTGGGAAGAGGTTTATAATATGATAGGATGAAAGTGCAAAGTTTTACCGTACATCATATTTCATCTTAAACAATAAAAATAAGCTACCTTCATTTTAGGAGGTTTAAGATAGAATATAGAATGTTGGTTTATTATTGGATTCCATCCCTAATTTCCCCAAAATGTTAATTTATTAGTGGGTTCCATATGCAAAGTTCGATGTCCATATACTCTTTAATCTTGCTTATACTGCCCATTTCGAATCGGATTCCACTCATCTGTTCCTCTTCTTCTATTCCTTTTCTAATATTGTTTGTTCTAATAATCTATTGCAATCGCCATTGAGGACATAGAAAAACTTATACAACCTCTAGGTTACAAAAGAAGAGGGCAGTAACGATGCAGAGGCTTTCACAGGAGGATTTGGGGGAAGACTGGATCCATGTTACTCAGCTACATGGTATTGGAAAGTAATCAAAACTTCGCTTCCCAAAAACTGATGATTGATTCATCATTCATTTATTCTCCAGGTATGCTGCTGATGCACACGCAATATTCTGTACAGGGAACTGGGACCTGGTGAGAACAACTGATCCCATGCTAAATTATTCCTGGAAATCCCTTTGATGAATCAGGGGTAACTTGCAGTAGAGTTCTTTGATCTTCTGTTTCTTTCCCTATGAAAACTCACTTTATTGGAAGATTTTGAAAGTCATTACATACAACAGAAACTAGCCATAGAAGAAATTCTGGAATCACACAACAGAGCTAGCTAAGCCTGATTATAAGTTTTGGGAAAGAAACGAAAATAAGATTGGAGACTTGATACTTTTCACGATTTTTCCAACACAATACATCATTTGTTTTCAATTCTAAGCAGCGTTCTAATCATATATTTGTCATAGACAAACGCATTATATTTCTATTTTGATGGAAGAAACGACCATTTGAATCCTAAATCTTGCTTCAAGTTCTCATTATTCAATTCTGTTTTCACCCAAGCTGCTGGGGACGACTCGTCTAGCTTACGGAATTCCATTTCTTCCATCATCCTGCCTACGAACGGCTCTATCTTAGTGCACCCAACTACTTTGCAATAAATCAATTGTCGGAATTGATCAATAATGTCCGTTAAATCCATCCGGAACTTACGCAAGTTTTGGAGACGTAGTATCCTCAAGTCCCCTGAACCAAGATATAGATGGGATAGATTTGCATCTATGATATAGAGCTTCCTAAGCTTTTCAGGCATCACCCGAATGTGAATCTTGTCAGTTGGAATTCTGCGGAGGTCAAGTTTCTCCAGACGTGGGGGAAGCCATTGCACGCTACTATCCAGTCCCTTAATTCCATCGACCCATGAAATTCTAAGTATTTTTAGAGATGGAAAACCCTTCAGAGCAAGCAGATGTTCAGGTTTTCTCTTGCTAATGATGACGCTCAGTTTCTTCAACTTCTTCAATTCTACTAAATCATCAAGTTTACATACCGATCTAACTTCATAGCGATCACCTGTAACAAACCCCTTTAGGACTTGGAGCGCCGTGAGTTGCTTGAGCTCCTTGGGCATGAATTTCAGACCTTGGCACCCGGAAATATCCAAGTGCGTTAGGTCTTTGAGCGACCCTATGTCGTTTGGAAGTGTTCCCAGAAGGCTGCAGTCTTTAAGATTCAAAACGATAAGATTCTTGAGCTTCTTAGCAGCAACAGGAAGCTCACTCATCGTACGGAATCCTTCAAGGCTAAGAAACTTGAGATTTTTCAAATACTGGAGACCCTGCAGGAACTTGATTGACGGTCCACAAGTGGAAGATTCACTACTTCTTGGGCCGCGCACTTTATCATCTCTTCTCTGGCCTGTTTGAATGTCTTCTTTACCTTCCGATTCCTTTTGAATGTCTTCTTCTTTAACTTTCAAATACTTGAGACCCGGCAGGAACTTAATCCCATCAGTTGGAGATTTAATACTACTTGATCTGCGCACTTTATCATCTCTTCTCTGGAATGTTCGAATGTCCTCTTCTTTACCTTTCAATTCCCACCTTCCCAAACAAATGATTTCAACATTTCTTATGCTAGAGAACCATTGTGGTGTCAGGGCATGAGAGCCTCCGCTGACATAGAACAAAGCTCGCAACTTTTCGGGATTATCAAATTTCATTAGTTGCTCAGAATTACTTCCCTCTTGAGTGCCAGCCGCCTCTTGAGTGCCCCCCTCTTCTGTGCTCGCCGCCTCTTGAGTGCCCCCCTCTTGAGTGCCAGCCGCCTCTTCAGTGCCCCCCTCTTCTGTGCTCGCGGCCGCATCAGTGCCAGCCGCCTCTTCAGTGCCCGCCGCCTCTTTAGTGCCCCCCTCTTTAGTGCCCGCCTCTACAGTGTTCACCAAGCACGCCCTCTGGCTATATGAAAAATTCCCAGTTGGTCTCCAGGAGAAGTCAAAATCCATGAACAGTTTTCGCTCTGCAAGGTAAATAACAACATAACGAATCACCGGATCCATCTTAAACCCAACTACTTTCCCCTCCCCCATCGCAGGCTCTATAAAACCCGATTCACAGTAATAACTCAGCTTCTCGTCAGCATCAAATTCAGGGTCGTCAGACTGTAACAAATTCTCTCCAATCCACCAGTGCATTAGCACTTGCTTCCTCACAATAGAACCCTCCGAGAAAACTGAGAAGCAGAACAAACGACGCTGGGATGTATCGTCGAGCCCCCTAAAACGTTCCTCAAGCCCTTGTAAATACTGGATCTTGGACGAACTATACTGTTTGTAAGCAGGTTGTTTGAGGAGGTGGGCTATCAGGCTGGAAGCACTATCCACTCTAACGTGCCCTTGTTTCTCAAATCGGATGCCCAACTTGGAAGATATTTTACATATCTCATTGATGGTGGCGAAAAATTGTCGACGAAGGTCCTCGTCACTCTGGGCGTTAGTGGCCCGCATATTCTTGAAAATGCGTTGGAGATGTTGGGCTTTGGATTGAAGCTCCGTGAATAAGTCGACAAAGTCGCCACCGACTTGTTTGTCTCTGCTAAAGGCTTGTCTAACTCGAATCAGATCTTCATTCAACTTCTTCAGTTTCTTTCCAAGCATTCTTTCTTCTTCGGCAAGATCCATAAGTTCCCCGTCTTTACTAGTTCCAGCGCCGTCTTCCCCATGGGTCGAAGCTATGTGGGGAGTCAAGCCAACACTCCCGGAAGTAACACCCATAGAAAATCCGAGAGAGATGATATTGAGAATGTAGAACTCATCCTCAGCACGAAACATCGCAATAACGCAGAATGCAAGTATGTTGTTGAGAAGAAATCTGGTTTAACCGCGACGAGAAATGGAAATAGAGATCTGAATCATCTTAAACTCCCAAGTTCCAAGTCTTCAGTTATGGTCTTCTTTTAACACTTTAGTCGATGCCTGTGATTAGCGTAAATAATTTTATTATAAAATAAAATTAATAAAAATATTTTTTATTTTTATTTTATCAAATAATTTATTATGTGAATTTTTTTTAAAAGTTACTTTTTTAATTAACAGTTAAACAATCAACTAATTTTTAAAAAAAATTCTCAAAAAAATTTTACTAACCAAAATTTTACTGATAAAAGATCAATTAAACGGACCCTAAATGACATTCACTGTGCAGCTTTATTTCTAGTTACTAGTAAAGACATACAGAAAAAAGATGACCTTTTAATATTTAAAAATTTTAAATATATTTTCTATTTTATTTAGTTATTTTTCATTATAATTATATTTTAAGTCTTGATTTTTGGAAACTTGGTCACTTCATGTTCTCGTCCTAATAATGTTGAAGGCATCATATCATAGTACCTGTTACGTAATTCTTCACCTTTATGCTACTTCACATGACAATGCTTCGTTTCTTAAACAAAGCATAAAGTACTCTTCTTTTTTTTTTTTTTACTAGGTATTTTGGACAAGTCACAATTATAGAAAAGTATTTTTAAACCATCCATATTCAGATTAATCTCCGTTCGAACCAGGTAATACTTTTAAATTATCCATATTCAGATTAATCTCCGTTCGAACTAGGTAAGTCCCTTGCAGTAAACAAAAATCTAGCCCTAAATTTTCAACAGCTACATACATAAGACAGTTCGAATCTGCAACTACACTTAAGCCAGAAAAATCTCCTACCAACTGACCTAAGCTTTGGGTTAAAGAATAAAGTACTCTTTCATCTTTCTTATAGTCCTCATTTGGAACCGGATTCCACTCATCTTCAACTATACCTTTTTTAACAACCACACCCCAAGCTTCCACTCCACTTTAGCTTCAGAAACAGGGTTTAGTCCCATTTCACGTAATTTAATTTATGTAAATCAAAATATACCATTCCATGATCATCACTTCAAATCGAAAAACATAAATAAAAGGCCAAGGAATATCAAGATCCGTCCACATGATAAAGCTAAGGCTTAGGATAGGCCAAACTTTTACCCTTGAAACATAACATAGAGGAAGAATGAAAATGACATCCAAGAAGAGCACGTCGCAGTTTTCTTATTACCACTTCTAATGTTACACTCAAGTGTCTCTGTGCAAGCAAATTTCTGATGGATGAAATCCCCATGCACAAAGAAAATTCCCATTCAATCTGTAATATTAGTTTAAAATTAATATCAGCAAATCAACTTGATACCGCTACTTCTACAAGCAAAACAAGAAACTACCCATTGATCTATTAGATAGCTGATAAATCCATAAGAGCTTCCCATTCAACAAACCACAATCATGGCAGGGAGGGTTCTCCGTACCACTGACTAGACATTGCACCAATTTTCTTAGCAAAGTCATCCCCCTCTTCATCATCCACATATTCTTCTTCGACATCTGCATTTTCACCCTCTTCGATATCAGGGATTTCCCCTTCATCATCGTAGTTGTAGTCCCCTTCATCACCTTCCTCATATTCATAATCCCCACCCCTTTGATCTTCACCATTGTAGTGATGATCTTCAGTTACATTATCAAGAGTCATTCCATCCTCACTCCCAAGTTTATTTAAGTTAGGTGATTGAGCAGATTCACCACGAAACATTTCTAACTGTTCTGCAGCAGGACCACTAGTAACAGCTGCCGCAGACTTGGAATGTCCCTTGTCTTTAATCGCATGGCTTCTATCATCCTTTGCACCATAAGGAAAACTAGATTCTGACTCTGCAACAGCTGCATTATCAGAGCTACAATTCAAATCTTCCTCTCTCTCATTTTGCTTATTGGAGTGGTTACTAGCAGATGATACTCCACAATCAGAAGCAGCTGCTTCAGCTTCTCTTTTTCTCCTGAGAATCTCACTGAGAGGCATTGGCCCTTCAAATGACAAATCACTTGCAGAAGGTAGAGAATCTTCCACATGTTTCCGCTTTCCCAGTGATTGTTGTGCACTGCCCTCTGCATGTTTTGAAACTTTCAACTCAGCAAGACTTTTCGGACGGGCAAAGTCAGTGCTTTTCTGGTCCATAATTTCTCTTCCCATCCACAGATGTCTACCTTCATTATTGTAATCTTCTTCTACTCTAGATTTTAGTCTATCACGGAGCCTTCCTTGATGGGAAGAGATTTGTGAACCACCAGATGATAATCTGCCCCAATTCCTACCCTTATCAATTTCATCACTGCCGCTGTTGAGAGATCTTCCAGGAAGCTTTATTCTACCTTGAAGACGACTACCATTGGAGCTCTCACGATGAGAATTTCTTTTTGACGAAACCTGATGGCCTCGCTCCTCAATATGGTCATTAGGAACAGAATCTTGACTTACAACTGATCTCAAGCCATTATTAACTCTCCGGTGTTTTGATAAACGGTAACGCAGATCTGATTCATCAATATGTCCAGGGTTATTCACTTTTCCATAAGCTCTCCTTTCCCGATGTACTGGCCCCCCCAGCATTCTCTCTGATGAAGCCCTTTGCTGTTCCCATGCACGTTGCCCCTGTATGTGCTCAAAAGAGTCATAGGCTCTTGGATCACGATATGTTTCTAGGTCAATATTAGCCATTGAGCCATAATCAGCCATATGACCAAGTTCATATTCATCCACAGAATTCAACTTATGTCCTTCGGGATCTTCACCATGATAATAATCAGAATCCCTCAATTCATCATCCACAAGAACATCAAATCCAGGAGAGGACTCCCTCAACAAGTCATCATAATCCTTACCATTCTGGAAACTCTGGTCATCAGCTGCTTGGGATAGATGCAAACGGTTGGTACGACTTGGATTTCCATTAACTGGAGTAATTGTAGGTTTATACCTAGGAACCTCATCATCCACTAGTTTCTCTTTCAACGTATTTCTCTCAACACCAGTACTATTTCTCAGTGGAGCAACTCCAGCTTTTGGTGCCGGTTTAGCTTCTATATGCACGTTCACCGCCTTTGATAGTATATTCTGCTCTTCAGTGCGCCTTTGAAGACCAACAAAATGCTTGCCTTTAGGCTGGGCTTCAGAACTGGAAGTAGTTACATTTGTTTGTGAAACTTTATTGCTAGAAGTATTTGGTCCATGCGAGAAAGCACATCTATCGCCTTTCAAGCAGAGGCCCTTTTGGAAGAAAACACAAGGCACTGCTTGTTTACTTGAATTATAAGGAGTATGCGTAGGAGGTGCCACTATAGTTTGTAATGGAGGCAAAGATGATCCAGCAGATGCTGTTGCTGCTGGGACTCCAAATAAACCATCAAGAGGCTGAAAAAGGAAATCAAATTGATTATTGTCTTTTACTTTAAAACAGATGAAGTATATTTGAGAAAAATCCATTAAAAATAACAGGAACTTACTGGATGGCGGAACCCGCACTTTGGATTCAGGCAATTTCCATTCAACCAAAAATAGCAATCCCTGGGGTTAACCCGGGCATATTCACTATGGCGGTACTCACACTCACTTCCCTGTTACAATAAGGGATAAGCACAGATCTTGATAAAAGTTCATGAATAGAGAAGGTGACAAATTTTCACAGCAACGAAACATAAATCAAAATCATCAATTCACATTACATGGTAGGACACAGATTCAAAAGTTAAACAGCAAAATGCATTTCTTTCACACAGTTCATGAAAGATGGTAAACCATCTAAACAATGAACTGACATATACGTTATGCAGACAAACAACCCATCCAACTGTGTTAAAAATCAATTGCCAATAACAGAAATGCAGCTAGAAAGATATTCGAAAAGAAAATTTGCATTTGAAACAATGAAATATCAAAACCATTAAAACTCAAATTTTATTCCAGTTAAAGCATTATAGAACAGGTCCGAACTGACTCATGTTGAAGAATCAGCGGATGAGTTGTTAAGAGGTAGTGCTAAAAAAGATTAGTTTTGCATATCATTTGCTAATCAATTTGGTTCCTAAGCTTCAGGAAGAGCTTTTGCTCAGCTCACCACAAGTCTAATCAATGCAGAATAAACTCAATTCACTAACCAAGGCACCACTTGAAAGGAAAAATGTTATCCATGGGTTTCACTATGTTTGCATAAAAAAAAACGTTTTACTTACTTCTACAAAAAAGAACACTTTCTCGGAAATCCCACCTATGAGTCACGAGTAAGTATTACTCATGCGATCACTTCTCATCTGATATTTACTGGTGATTACAAACAAATAAACAATGTTCATAAGCCCTACTTCAAATCCACATTGGTTTGGACCCATAGACATCATTCGTCTTTAACAATTTAGACGGTTCTCTTCTCTTCAACTGATAAAAGCAAGTAACAATATAGGATTAACCATGAAGACCCTCTACCAAGTTAAACATGACAATAAAATAACTTATTTTCCCCAAAAAAATTTACTTGCCAAATATAAAGAATTTCTCTATTGACCTAAGACGATCTAAATCAGATTAAAACAACTAAATCGTAAATCCGAAACCCTAATTAAACTTAGCCCTAAATGTTCCTAAAAAGTCCATTGAAATAAATCCGCATAACTTCACACCACCAAAATTTCAAAAAAAAGAGAGACAAATTTGTGTGTGCGTGTGCATGTCCATATATATATATATAAAGAAAAGAGCAAAAAAGAGAACCTTTTTGCAGGTTAAAGGAGAAGCCAGAAAGTAAACACAATCCGTGTTCCTTTTCAAAGCTTCTTCCTCCGATGAAAGTGGCGCCGCTTCCGTAGCCGGTGGCTGTTGCCGTTGTTGCTGCTGCTGAGTCGCGGCGGCCATGGTCTATGAGGCTTTCGATAACGACAGATTCAATTCACCGAAATTCAGATCCAGCTTCAGAGAGAGTTATATCGAAATTGAGGGTCCCAATATATAAATTCCCAGATTTCCTCAAATTTGAGGAATTTGTGAGAGAAGCCGCCGCGAAGAAGATATAGAGAGTAGAAGAAAGAAAGTGAAGAGGGCGAGAGAGAGAGAACGAGAAGGGCGAGAGAGAGAGCTAAGGGTTTTTGCTTTTCATATTTGAATATTATTTTCTCTCTCCCAATCCTTTATTCTAAATTTCTAATCTCAGTTTAAGAGAAATGATAGAAGATGATTAGTTTAACATATCAAGTGTTGGAATAAATAAATAATATATGGTCAAAGTTTCACATTTAATATTTTTTATAAAAAATTAAATACCCCTAATGCCAATGTTACATCGACCTCACTAATCCTGTTACATTTGTCAACAATCCATTCCCTTGACGTCGTTGTTCTTATTCAGCACGATCATAGGACTTTGTAATCAAAATGGAGCTTGGTTAGGTCGGCAGATCCAGGTCCAGGTTCAGGTTCAATAGTCAACAGCTCAGTCGTAGGAGATAACCTCTCATGCATACGTGAAGACCTATGTAAAAACCTAAATTTAGCAAACATCCCTTATATAAGGTATTATTTCGTCAAAATTGGGGTACGAGACTCATACACTGTTTTTCTCTATTTTTGCTGCTCATCACCTTCACCAAAAGCTTAACTTGAGCGTCGGAGGGGCTTGCCGGCAATCAACCCCCTGCGTGCCTTGTTGTTTTGCAGGTATTCTCGAGCTCAAGCCTACCGAGACGATGGATCCAAGCAGCAACATCCAGCCTCAACAGAATTCGGCTGAACCAGAGCTAAAGATGAGTTATGGAGGAACCAATAGCAATATTAGAGTTAAGAAGTTCAAAAAAGTGATTCAATTTTATATGGGCTGAATTGTAATTGATATAAAATCTCAAGAGACAATAAGAGTCAATGATATCATAACTAATCAAATTGGGTGGAATGTACAAGCAGACTTTCATTTTTACTTAATTAATTATTTTACGTTAAGCATAACTTTCGACAGTCTACTATTTCTGTCTTAGGCTTGTTTAAATTTTTTACATTTAATGAGCTATATTTTAAAAATATTAATTTAGGCTTTAATTATTTCAGTTAAAGGCTCATGTTTAAAAGCCTTTTACGTATTAAGGTTTCTTTCTTTTCAATGAGTATAAATACATCATAATAAACATTGTTTAGGGTTGGATTAGATTAATAATGAATCCTATAAGGGAGGGATTATTATCTTCTTTTATTGCATCAAGAATATAATTCTTATCGAGGTAAATACTTGTGGCGCATTTCTATTTTTGTTTTCAAATTAACCTTATTATATATAGCTTCCTTTCATATAATTGATTGGGAATTTATTAGGGTTGAGATTTCGTCTTGGTCATATTCTATCCAAAGTGTGTGTTTAAGAGGTTTCAGGTCCTTTAGCCTTGGAATTCCGCATCATTTGGTATTAGAGCATGGATTGAGATACTCCTTATTTATCTTATGTTTATATGCTGTTATTAATGTCATTTTTCATTAGAATTTGAAATTAAGGTTCATCTTGTTACTGTGTTTTTCTATAATAAAAAAAATAAGTAGCCGGAAAAGATGAAAACAACTGCTACCGAAAAAATGGTCAAAAACAAAAAAAAAAGAAAATATTAGTGTTAAAAAGACAAAATAGTCGTTACTGATTTTTAAAAAAAATCGGTTGAGAAAAAAAAAGGACAAATTCTATTTTTGAGGTTGAGGTGATTATAGGATTTTCTTTTGTTAGCTTTCTATTTTACATCCAAGTTGATTTTTCCACTAGGAAAATTTCGATTTTCACATTTATGCAATAGTTTCATCATTTTTCTTCATTATAAGTTGCTATTTTTATCTCTTTTTTTTTGTTTCCGTTTACACCGTAATTAGAAAATTAATTCTTGTTAATTTAAATTTTGTATTGTTTTGGGCATCGTACATCCTTTCCTCTTGTATGCCCATTTTGCCTTCATTCATTTTTGTATATTTGTTTCTAGTTTTGTGACCATCGTCTTTCTTAGATATTTTCATTGCATTCCTAAATCTTAATTTGTTGTTTATGCTTGACGGGAAATTGAATTCTGAAGTGCTATTGAGGAAAACAAATTTGAATAAAAAAAGACTTGAGTGTATAAGCTTAAAAGATGACAAAAGCCAATTTTGAGTGAAACACGAGTGGAGTGAAATACATAAATGAGTGACTTGGGAGGTTATCTTTTTATTGTTAACTATTTTTTCTTGCAGCTTTTTGTTATAAGAATGGTCAATAAAAGGGATGGAAAGGAAACATTACAAGAGGAGGACGACAATGTGCCTGATTTAAAAGTAATGTATAAGGCATTCATGAATGAATTTAAGAAGTTATCTACTAGGATGGATAGGATGGGTGAGAGAATTAATGAAACCAGTAGAATCCAAAACCGTAGTAGATCAATTTAAGTCATAAGCGCTAGTAAGAAGAAATGGAAAGAATGTATGACGAGTATGAAGATGAAGTGCAATCCGTGGGGGGTAGAGTAAGGGGGAAGAAAGAGTGGAGAGAAAAGATAGCAACATTAATGTCATCTATAACACCCCATACTAGATAATGAAATTGACATACTGAGTGTTACTACATTCTTAAATACTTAATACTTTAAACTACAACATTTTCTATTTAAAACCTCATTAATATAGCAATTACTATTCTCTTTTTAAAATTTTGATAGAGTTTATTCTATATTTACTTAAAACCTCCTGCAAGAAATTTCAATAGACTTCTCATGCATGTTAATCAACTATCCACCTCTAAGTCAAACTCTTTGTCAAAATAATTTACCCATCCTCCAATACATTTAAACACATTTACACAAGATTTCGTACATAACTTTCATTTATTCATATATAATTCACAATAAAATCTTATAAGATCCTTCACTTCTTTATGTGTACATGTCATAACAAAAAACAAAATAAAAATTTGTTGTGCATCCACCTCCAATTCTTTCGTGATCCTCTATGTGACTTTTGTCTTGTAGTAGATCCACCACATCTTTCTTCTAATTCTCTTCAAAACCTACGCGCAGAAAGAAAATCTACACGCTAAGCTATAGGCTTAGTGGTGTTCAAGCAATTCCATTTCTCTTTCAATTCAATTCATTCAACCAAACACAGGCGTAATATATAAGATATATTATATAATATTTTTCATATATAAATATCTTCATTTATTTATAAGCACAAATAGGCATTTAAAATCAAGTTATGAAATACAAGCATGTATCTATTTTAATAATTCATATCTAATTACACAATGATCAATAAATTGTACATTCAATTACTAATTTTATTTGAAGTTCTTTAATCATTAATCATGTATTTATCTACTTTTTGTAATTGCCCCAAAGTAAAATCTATCGGAATTGTATAACCGAGCTGGATAAGTAGGATTTTAAAAAATACAAGATCGAGTTCGTGGAACCATACGATCCATTTTTATATACATTTATATTAGAACTGAGCTCTCAGAGTCATACAGTTCATAACTCAAATCAAATATCTTACATCAGAACCGAGCTCTCGAAGCTATACAGTCTGATAACATAGATCATGACGCAATACTGCCAACTCGCTAATTGACATGCCAACCTCATCACATTCCTCCAATTCTTATCTATTTTACTAGGGGCAAATCTAATTAAATTCCATTGAAATTTCATAATAAAAGCTTATAATAACCAATTCAAGCTATTTCCTTTTCGGCCAAAGTAATTGTCATTCTTTAATGTTATATTTTTTTTCTTTCGTTATTAGTTTTAATTTATTCCATACAACATTTAAGACATATTCATCTCACCAATAAATCAAAAATAACATGTATATCAAGTTTCTCAACTCAAACATAATGTATGCCAATGGGGGAAAGTACAAATTATAAGTTCAAAATCTCAATTAGTCACATATACTACTTCATTTAACATCCAATTAAATATTTTTACGAAAAATTTCATAAAGCAAAAATTTTACTCAAGAATCCTAAATTACCTAATACACAATTTTTAGGGGAAAAATATAATCATAAGAACACATACCAAATTGATGTCTAAATCTTCAAATTAAATTTTCATAAACTTCAATTGCGTCATCAATTCTTTATGTCTTCTCTTTCTCTGTCTCTATCTCCTTCAATTCATCTTCATAATGTTGCATAATAAATTCAATTTCATGCATTTTATTCATCAATGCATGCAACTACACCAAAATCATGTACTAAAAATAATTAAAACTCTATTAATTCACCTTATAAATTTTTGGGTATTATTCATCAAGAATACCCATATACATTTTCTTCATCTTTTCCTAATTTTTGTGTTGATATGGTGAGTTTAGGGACCCTAGGTTAATGATTTAGTGTTTAATAGGTGATTTGGGGGTTAAAACTAAAGAAATTTGGCTTGAAAATGTAAGAAATAAAAGAAAATTGGGGAATAAAGGAGGGAGGTATTCTCGGCAATCCTGAGTAAAGAAGAGAGGGTAGGTGGCCAACAAAATGACATAAATGTCATGAGGTCCCTAATTAAAAGTTTTCCATTTTTTTCAAATTTAACCTTTTTTTAATTCATTCTTTCCCTTTCTCAATAAAGAATACCCATAAGAAAAATATCAACTTCATATAGAGACCTAAATTAGCATCATTTATTTTCATTAATATTTTCGGGTTTGATCATCACCCTTTCTCGTGTCAAACTTTGACCATTAGTCAACTCTTAGTCAAACTCTCAAAACGAACTCGTTTGAAGCTCTAATTTGATCCTCGGGCTGCCCTTGAATAATATTATCCGATGCTAAATAAAATAAAATGCAGTTTGGATCCCGGGTGTCATTAGTCACCTCGGGATATACTATTCATGACCCGAAAAGTGTTATTCATGAAATCGAGATTTTTGGGGCGTTATAATTCTTCCTCTCTAATATAAAATTTCGTCCTCGAAATTTACTTGTGTCAAATAGTCATGGAAAAGACTTTTTTATGGTTTCTTCCGGTTCCCATGTAGCTTCCTCAACCTCATGGTTTGTCCATAGTACTTTTACCAGGAGAACCGTCTTGTTCCTTAGCTGTTTTGTATCTTTTGCTATAATCGTCACCGGCTTCTCTTCATAAGTTAGATTTGGTTGTATTTCAATATCTTCCTGTTTTATAATGTGTGATGGATCATACCGATATTTCCTCAACTTAGACACATGGAAGACATCATGAATTTTTTCCATATCTTGTGGCAATGCTAATCTATAGGCTACTACTCCCACATGCTCAATGATCTAAAATGAACTGATGAATATAGAGCTTAACTTACCCTTCTTACCAAATCGAAACACTTTCTTAATTAATAGAACCCTTACTATATTGTTGTGTACCATCATTCAAAAGAACTTGTAACAATGCAAAAAATATTTACCATATGTTGAGTTTGCATATAATAGGGTTGTGCATTCTACTATGTCTTATTCATCTTTTAAAATTGTGTATGGTTTTTATCCTTTGGCTTCTTTAGATGTTTGGCCTTTACAAACTAATGAATGTGATAATTTTGAGGGAAAGAGAAAGACATATTTTGTTAGGGATTTACATGCCAAGATTTGAGTTGATATAAAGGGAAAAAAAATAAGCAATATGCTAGGCAAGCCAAAAAGGGGCCATGAAAGTTACCTTTTAAACCTGGAGATTGGGTTTAGTTATATATGTATGAAAATAGATTTGTTGCCTAAAGGAAATCAAAATTACAACTTAGAGGACATAGACCTTTTCAAGTATTGGAGCAAATCAATGACAACGCCTACAAGCTCAATTTACCAAGTCATTGTGGCAATATTGGTGTTACTTTTAATGTTGCCGATTTTTCTTTATTTGATGTAGGTGATTCGAGGATAAATCTTTTCGAAGAGGGAGAAAATGATAGAGATTAGCTTACATTAACACTCACTAATCTATTATAAGGCATTAAAGGCCCTATGACAAGAGCAAGAACTAAGCATAAAAAGGAGGGTTTGCAATAGTTGTTCATCAACATTCAAAATAATATGGCTATTGTCGAAGATTCTAAGATATTAGTAAAATTAATTCTTCAAGCCTAAGATGATGAAAAAAGCCTAATGTATGAAAAATAATGCTTGGAGCCCAACATGTAAGAATGATCCACATGTTTGTTTTTAATGAAGTCCAATCAGCATATTTTCATTTTAAAAAGGTTAAAGATGTGGGATTAGATGCAAAATTTAATGTTTAGACTTTCTTTCATTAATTATTATTAGTTATCAAGTTATTTTCATAAATATTTCAAATTTAAAGTTGACTAAGGGTAATTTGTATCCATTAGTCAAGGGAATCCTTCCTAACTAAGTCATTTCTATTTAGTTATATTTTGGAATAGTAAAGAAGACATTTTGTTATAAGATTTTGATCATTTGGTGCCTATTTAAATAGGCAATTTGGTGTATTACAAAAATAATCCTATCATCAATAAAATCTGAGCGTTTATCTGTAGTGAAAGCTTTCTCTTGGTTCTTTAGTCAATAACTTAATCTGGTCTCTTCAAGATAACTTGTAGTGATTAACTTATAATTTTGGTTAAATTCAACAAGTTTAGTTAAGGTCGGATTCTTTGCTTGATTCAAGAAGAATTCTAAGGTTTCTTTTTCTTTCTCATTAATCAATCAAATTGGTAAGTCAGAGACAAAGAGCTCTTTAAATCAGAAAACAACACTTATACAAAGAAAGCATCCTAGTGATTCTTAAGAGATTTCAGGACCTGAATTATCCTTGTCCTAAGTAAGATGAACAAAATGTCGATACTGAATGAGACTTCAGGACCTGAATTACGTAGTTGGTGATGTCAAGACACGATCAAGAGAAGCTTCCCCTTAGAATTACTTGACCAGGAAATTGTCACAAGTTACCATCTTGAGTTTCTTAACTTTGAACATATTTGATATACATAAACAGTACAACATGAAACAAAAGTAGGGTTGATCCATATCTGACAAGGAGTGAAATACAAAAAGCATCCTCACTTTCTAAGTTGCCTGGGGTCTTCTTATGAGCACCAACCACAGCAGGAAAATGAATAGGGCATGTGACCAGTTCTGCGGATATAGTCGGCTTGTTGCTCGGCTTTTGCAGCATGCCGATCTCTCTTTGCTTCTGCTGCGACTCGGTTCTCTTCTGCCTTGTGCCTTACTGATGCTAGTTTGTTCATAATCCTATCCTGGGCCTCTGCTCTCATCCTTTCAACCTCCACCTGAGAAGCAGAACTCACTAAACTTTTAATTGTGCTAAAAATTTGTATGTATGTATCTTTCTAAATTAAATTCATAATCCAGGGTTGGAATTCTGCAATATAAGTAAAGCATAAGGTTTCTCACTATGAAATGGACAAACTTTTCATCATATGGAAGCAAGAAAAGGTTAAGGTTAATCTGTTGAGTTTAGTGTTGATTTTGTCACCATGTCAGTAGTTGTTTATTTTCTGTGTTGGTTCCTGCAGCATTAGATGCATGGAAATCTAGTTACTCAGGCCAGAAGGCGTCATATCATGCAGCACCAGGCATTTAGATTAGATTGTTTCTCGAAATTACTGACATTTGGAGAAGGCTTTTGGAGATTTTAACTGAAGCAATGTAGCTCAACATCAATTCGGATCTTAATGTTTTAAATTGAAATTCTAAAGAGATACAAGATGGAGAATCTGGCAAGAAAAGCATATACAAGATAACCATTAAATCATCATTCCACATTGGTTACATATAAGGACTGTCATTAATACACACTCTTTACATACTTTTCAAGTCAATCATGACGCACACCTACTAAGAAAATTTGGCAGAAATAATGAGCGTGGTTATACCAGTGGACAGTTAGTGACAATAGTATAAAGTACCTCAATCTTTCTCATCTCTGCCTCTGTTTTTGCTTTTTGATGATTTTCCCATGCTTGAATTTTTACCTCTTCACGTTTGAACCTGAAAAATTCGCGGTCATAATTACTACTCCGGTTTTGTGAGAACCTACAATCAATATTCTGTCCAGTGCTTCAAGAATGTCTCTATTTCAATCAACCAACACAGACAGATTTCTATCTTACAGCAGGGTAGTTCAGTCAAACATTTAATTAGTCCAAGTAGAAGTCCCACGGAAAAGGCGTAGGGATATCAACACTGAAATATTTAAGCGAGAATTGAAAGAAGCTGACCAAAAGAAGGAATTAAGTAAATTAGTACCTTGCCAAATATTTAGCCTTCTCTGCCTCCTCCCATGCAGCTGCACGCGTTTCAATCATGCTTTTATTTGGTTGTTCTGACGCTACATACATCAAAGAAGTAGATGAATCCTTATCATACTCCTCTTTACTAGCCCAGGCAGCAATGTTAACCTTACCGAGCTGTGTCCCCAGCATCATTATCTCTCTCCTAGTTTTCATTTGCATCTCTCTTGTTGACAACTCATTCTTTGGACCTAGATGATCAATAGGAGCATTTGTTGGAAATGAAGCTTCTATGGCTCTGTCAGGACTTGATGGCCTAGATGAAGTTGGACTACGAATTGGTGTTGATGCCCTTACTGGTGTTGTTGTCCTGGATGGTTCTTGACTGGTAATAGGAGTCATTTCTGTACCCATATCTCGCATTGAGACAGATCTAGCTGTTGAAGCAGGTGGAATAAACGTAGTTGCACTACGCATGGCCAAAGACGAATTGTGTTGGCTATGACTAACTGCAAGAGAAGTTAATAAGCAGGTGTCTTAAGAGGCAAAACCAAAAACAACTTTTTCTTACTTGCTGACTGACCAACAGAATTCTCTATCATAAGCACAGGCTTGCCATACGATTCTGCAACTGGGTATGAATTAGACTCCCAGCTACCAACTTTATGTGTCCCAGTTTCTTTCTGAGCTTGACTACCATCAATCCCTTTTGTATGTGGTTCTTCAAAGGCAACATATTTTTTATCAGGAACTTCAGCAATCAGCTTGGTGGAAGCTTGTCGAGTGAAGTAACCAATATTGCTCTTCCGCAATCCAATTCCCTGACCACCCACTGGATGAGTCCGCCCAGCCTTTGAACGGTGCGAATTGGGGCTTGCTATCCATTTCTGGGCATCATCCCACTTGGATGGTGCCAGTTTTGAGAATGGTGCAAAAGACACTCTTTGCGGGGCCTGCTCTGTCAACTGAAACTCAGAAATTCAAAGACAGTAGTCATATCACACCTACTATCATAACTTTAACAGATTGCATTGATGAATTGTCAAAATGATCCTTGAAAGCTAACCATCTGTGTTGTGGATTCCACAGCTGTTGAAGCAAAGCATTCAGGAGTTAAAGTATCAACATCTACATCTTTGCAATTATCAGAACTACCACCACCTGCAGAAATCTTTTACGTCAGACTATCAGCCTATGAAATGGAAGTAACCAGTCACATGTCTGTTAACTTCTTATAAATATCATTTACAATGGACAAGAATTTGCAACCACCCATAAGTTTGAAAATCATACCAAAAATAAGACTTTGGGGCCAACGTATATTTTTTCCTTCAGTAGGCTTCGGCTTGAGCCGGGAGTAAATTTATTACAGGTCAAGGCATCAGCACTGAAGCTTACTTCAGTTCGCAGCTTATCTAATAACAAGTAGATAATCATAATATCATCGAATCACTCTCCGTCACTATTTTCATTGATCTCAGTGTTTCTTTCTAAATAATCCAACCACTTCACATGTTAACCCATACAATAAAGGCATCAAGGTTGGGCCAGTTTTCCAGTTGAGATAAACAACTAGCCACGAATGAGAATCTTCATTTAGCAATATGAAATCTTACTAGGAAGACATTAATGAAACTTTGATGGAAGACTACTTTGGACCATCTAGATTTAAGAGACAACAAGTTGGATGGTGGATCATCAAAATCTGAATAATTAAAAGCCCAAAACACACCACCATCAAACGCATCAAAACGAAAGCTGAGAAAGAAAGGGAATAAGGGATGCCTGCATACCAGTTTCATCAAGCTCCGAGAGCCTGGATCTCAAGGAGCAAGCAGATTCAACATCATCTTCTTCATTTATCTTCTTTTCTACTTTCGAAAGGATATTTCGCAGCTTCCCTGGTGATAATCCCCCACCCTGCTCCACCGATCAAATTATTAGTCACATTTGCATAACATGGGCTGACATCAAGTTATACACATACGACAGAAGAGTGAGAGAGGACAATGGTTTTAGCAGATCAGAGTGAACAACTAAACATAATGAGTCAACCCTATTTTCCATCTTACTAAGCAACCAGAAAAATACCCACCAATGAGCACAAAGCACCCAACATGGAGTAAACAAAAAGTAAAGCAAACCACCAAAATATGGAGCAAAAAGCGACAACTTCTCCAAGAAATAAGAAGCCCAGATAAGAAGAAACAAAAAGGAAGAAGATCGAAAGCTAATACCAGGGGCTTTTCTATCCTCTCGTAATCCATTGAAACTGAGCTAGTATAATGATGGTACTTGTCTCTGTATGTACTTATAACTTTACAAAAACTAAGAAATTAGCATCTAGAAGTAGAGATGATTTAGGAGAAAGTGAAATGCTGAAAGCACACTGTAAGTGTAACCCCGTAGCTGATCCTGATCGTCTTCACTGTACTGTACCCGTTGTAGGTGGCAGTGGTGTGGAGAGAGAGAGAGATAGAGACAGAAAGCGAAACGTAAAATAGCGTATGAACTATGAAGTGTAGCTCTCCAAACTCTCAGCTGACAAAACATGGGAACGGCAACAGTAATGTCACATCGGATGTATGTTTGACCTGAGACCACGACTGTTCAAATTATGCTAATTATAACAAATATGTAAAATTAATTATTAAGGTAACCTAAAATTAAGGAGTTTTATTTGCTATGTTTTTTAATTCATATTCTGTTTTTCTTTAAAATAAAGGCAATTTTAAAAAACATGAAAAACGTTAATGCAATTGTACTTTTGTCACTCATACAACTTATATGTATAAAATTTAAAAATAAGTTATTTTTAATTATAAATTTATTTTAATATTAATAAAATTTATTTTATTTTATTATAATAAATTATTTAAAATAAAAAATTTATTTATAAATTGATATTTATTGAAAATATATTTTACTTATTACATCAAAATTTATTTAAATTTTATTTTTTGAATATATTGTAAATTTAATTTTATTTGTTAATAATTATTAAATAGAATTAAAATATTTATAATTTAGTTAATTAAATATATAATATTAAATTAAATTATTCACTTTTTTATTAAGGGGGTGCTTGTTTTGTAGGTATGAGAAATAAGGAATGGGAATGAAATGAAAGTTGAAGGTTGGTAGGGAAGTATGATTGGAGAGGAATGGATTTGATTACCCATTAGTGGGTATTACTCCATTCCCCTCATAATTGAGAGGAATGGGAGTCATTACTCACATTAGTAAAGTAGATGAAGTTGTATTGGGAATTAAAATGTAAAGTATAATTAAAATGTAATTAATAAAATATAAAATATAATTAATTAATAACTTTAATGAATTAAGATAAAAGCTAATTAATTAAAATAATTACAAAATATAATTAATTAATTAAATTAAATAATTAATCAATATA
>JAOSBM010000003.1:6237163-6253492 GCA_027568955.1 Erythroxylum tenue
AAGCATGAGGAATTGAGTGTTGTAAGTGAAGAGTTGGAAATCTGGAATTTCTAACCAATCAATTGAACATACTTTAGAGAAAGAGGCATAACTCTTTGTGTAGAACTCGAAATGAGATGATCTAGGTATGGTTTTAAAGGAAATTTCGAGATCTACAACTTCTATTTCAGGCAAAAAGTTGAAATTTGGACGTTTAGAGGGTCAAATTTTGCAGTATTGGTAACTGACCCGTAAAGGTCCGTTTAACGGACATGGATGTCCGTTTAACGGACATTCACGGGTCAAATGATACTAATTAAGCCTTAAATGGGTTTTAAAGTGAACCTAGGATGATCCTTGGTTTATGGGACTAATATATGAAAGATTTGAAGTGAAATTGAAGGTTAAAACTTAGTGAATGAATGGATTAAATCAAAGTGTTAAATGCATGAGTAGAATCGGAAGGACAAAGTGTATATGATTGAAATGATATTCAAGGAAGTCAAGTTATATGTGTTAAGTGATTCATATTGCAAGTGAATGAGATATTATGAGAACATATGAGGTTAGAAAAGAAATGACGGGAAATTGAATTATGATATCGAGTGAGATTATGAGTAAGCTAGGCGTGTACAAAAGGTAAAGACTGAATGGATGATTGAAAGTGATCTTATGCAAATGAAGTAGAAGTCTTAGATCAATTAGACATGATGAATCATGAAATGAAATGAGAATGAGTCACATATGTGAAATTGGATAATAAAACCGAGAATTTGTCATTGAGCATGCATTAGACATTACACATATACATGTGTCAAAACTGAATGTTTATGGGATTGTGCTATTATTAATGTGTGTGCAAACTGTGTTTTGCATATGATTGATACAGGATAGAACGTCCGCATCCAGACGTTTCCGGATCATGAAAGCAAATGCTAATCTGGAGCGTACTGTGAGTAGACCTAGATGGTCTCCTTTCATTGCTTGTTTTGTTTGAATTTTGGTATTGAGTAATCACTGAATGTCTATATGATTGTGATTGAATATGGATTCCGGACAGGAGGTCCGATGATTGTATACTGGGAATTGTGATATTGAAGTGCTACTTGAATGTGAATTGGATGGACTAAGTGTTATATGTGTTTAAATGAGAAATTGCACTTATATGATGAATGCCGGACTACAGCCCGATGTTATGGAAATGAGATCGAATGGAAACTTACATATATGATTGATGCATTCCATTGCAAGAATGCATGAAATATAATGACAGTTGTGACCAGAGTAGTCAATGATCAGAGCTTAAAGCTCAACGAGTGATAATGAACTTCGAGCTCAGATAGTGATTCAGAGCCTCAGGCTCATCGTTCAATGAGCCCTGTATCCCTAAGTGGATAAGGGACAGTTATTAATGAGCCCTATAAGGGACAGTTTAGGCACTCGGTCACAACAATGTAATAAATGAAAAGTGGGTCTCATGTGCATGTGCATAATATGATTGATAAATGGGATTGAATGTGAAATGTGACATTGAATGTGAAATGTGACAGTGAATTTGAAATGTGATATGATGGGAATGAAATTATGTGTTATGTGACTGGGTGAACCTTCGATGATAGTCACTCACTGAGTTCGCAAAACTCACCCAAAATTTGCATCTATTTTTCAGGATTCAGAAGAATACTTCGTTATGCAACGGGAGTAGACTTACTGCTCGCAGGGGAAAGTTAGAGGTAGGGATCAGTTCGCGTCTGCATTAGGATTTTTTTCTATTTCTGTATAAAGTGTATTCCGCAATTTCTGTACAAAATGTATTTGAATATTTCAGTTTGTAATACGTAATGAAGTATGGGAATTTTTGTGAAGGGGATTGATTAAATGCAGATATTTGTGCCAAATGGGAATGATTGTAGTGTTTTGTGTATAAAATGGGCCCAGACGGCCCAAAGTGGATTGGTTTGTAATTAAAAAGGATTATGAATGAAATTGGGTCCTAATTAACCATTGAAATTGTATTGATTGCAATGTGTTGAAAACGATTTTCTATCGACTTTTAAATTTAGTTGGCCCACATTGGAAATGGAATTCTGCATATGTTAGTATTTTCAAAACAAAAAAAATTTATACTGGCTTGTGATTGATTGAGTGCTCTAGCATGCCACTTTCGCAGGCACGGACTCGGATATCACCATCGATGTCAGGTTAGGGTCTTGCGAAAGTGGGATGCTACACACTTGTTATATCTAATTGCAACAAACTGATTGCTGGGCGTATGAATTGGGATTTGCAGAAACTCACCTCTCTTACTTCCTTTAGTATTGAGGATTATGAAGCAAAAGAAATGGAATGCTTTCCAGAGGTGACCCTGTTGCCCTCCACTCTTAAGTCTCTTGGGATTTGCAATCTGCCATATTTAAAATCTCTAAACTACGAAGGAATTTAACGTTTTGATTCTCTTGAATACTTAATAATCAAGAAATGCCGTAGGCTCCAATTGGTGTCAGATGAGGGTTTGCCCTCTACTCTTACCTATCTTGGAATTAGTGATTTTCAAAATGTAGACTTTCTGTTCAACAGAAGATTTCATGATCTCACCTCTCTTAGAGAATTAAGTATTTGTATGTGTCCTAAGATTGCATCCCCACCAAAAGAAAGGTTGCCACCCAGTCTAATCAGTCTTTGGTTGTATAATCTCCAAAATCTGAAGTTTGTGGAAGGACTTTGCTACTGTACTTCCCTCAAAAGATTGAGTATTGAGAGGTGCCCTCATTTGAAAACCTTGCCAGAGGAGGGCTTGCCATCCTCCCTTTCTTTTCTAAAAATTTGGGGGTGTCCCTTACGAAAGAAAAGGTATAGGAGAAAGAATGAGAAGTATTGGGCCAAAAATTTCACACATTCCACGCATTCGTATAAGATAATTGATGAAGCATTATAAAGCTACTTATTAGTAATAATTTGCACCCAAAGCATCATAATATTCTTCTCTCTCTTTTTTTGAAAAAATTATGATATTCTTCGTGTTGAAATGTTTAATGAAATATCATATGAAGTTGTATTATAAATTCAACTTAAAAAAGTATGCAAAATTTTATAAATTATTTGATACTTATTCCTTATTCAATGTCCAAAACTCCATATCATATCAAATGATAACTTATCTTTATCATATAATCTAGTAAGAATCTAAGATCAAAACTGTGTTGCAATATTCTAGTGATCATATTCACATTTTTATATGAAAATTTTGTCATTTTTGTCATTTTTTAGATTACGATTACCATTTCATCGGAAAATCAAAACTGTGTTGCAATATTCTAGTGATCATATTCACATTTTTATATGAAAATTTTGTCATTTTTGTCATTTTTTAGATTACGATTACCATTTCCTCGGTTGATTATGCATACAAATTCTGATTAGATTGTTCCGTGTCTGCTTGTAACAATTTCATGTTTACATCCCCTTCTTTAAGCTAAAAAAACTTTCGAGCAATCAATTGCTTTTCTCCCGATCAGTTGGACCAACCGTGAGTGCAATGGTTTACTTCACAGATGAGATCTCTAATTCAAGTCCAATTTGACCCAATAATGCTAAAGAAAAAAATAGAAGAAGCATCTAACTCCTTCATGCATAATGCTTTTAATTAATTTTTTGATCATAATTTTCCTAAGCTACTTCCCAAATACAAGAACCATGGCATCCTAATTAAACTAGTCACTAATTTTATAGCAAAATACAAAATATCTCATTGTGAAAAGAAATTATTAGCTCTATATCTCATTGTCAAAAAGCAAAATTATTAGCTCTTTGATTGAGTTTGAAACATTTCAGGAAGCCTAAATATAAGCTCAAATCAAATTTGACAATCAAAGTTGAGTTGAATTAATTGTGTAACCATTAATTAGGGGTGTTTGTTTACTTTTTTTTTTAATTCAGTAAAAAATCTTTGTTTGAGATTTTAGTTTTGACTTCTTTCTGTTTCAAAAATTATAAAAAACTATAAACATTGGTTTTTATTTCCTGCTTCTATTTTTTTCATAATCTGATTTATTATCATTTAAATATATATTATTTAATTGTTAATAAAAATGTGAATAATTTAATTCAAGATTATATATTTAATAAATTAAAATTATGAATAATTTAATTTAATTTAATTTATATATATTTAAATTATATGTAATTAAATTTTAATAATTATTAATAAATATAATTAAATTTAAAATATATACATATTCAAATAAAATTTGATTTAATAATTAAAATATATTTTAATTAAATATTAATTTATAAATAACATTTTAATTTTTAAATGATTTATTTTATTAAAATAATATAATTTTATTACTAATCTGTTAATAAATATTATATAAGAGATTAAAAATATTTATTTAATTAAAAATAATTTTTTTTAAGTTTTATCTAATATGTAATTATTATCAGTGATAAAATATAACTAATAATAACTACATTTAAATTGACATTAATCATTAAACATATTTTAATTTTTATACGAATAAAAATAAAAAATACAAATTAAAAACGAAAATTAAAAACTACAGGCGCTAAACTAAAATTGTATAAAGAATCGATGACACTCTTTATTCAGGTACACGTTATTAAATTAAATTCGACCGCCTTCGGCATTGATTTAATCACTCTCCGCTTCCGCTCTCCGTCTCTTAGTCTCGCAACGCCGCCGTCGCTCTCATAATCTCGCACAGCCGGCGCTCTCGTAATCTAACACCGCCGTCTAGCACTCTAATTGTTGCAAAATTTTCTGGGTGTGAAGTGGTTTCTGCTTTAATTTACTCCTTGACGAAAAGTTTGCTTCTTTAATTTTCTTCGAAAGGTTTTGAATGTGATTTTCGATTCTTTTTATGTTGTTGAGTTTTGTTTTCCGCCCGGCCCAAAGTTAAGTGCAACAATTTTTCTTTGTCGAAGTTTCTATTTGGTATGTTTCAACTTTTTGTTGGTCATGTAATATGCTGCCCCTCTTATAAAGGGTATTATGGAAGCTTTATTGAATGCTTTTCCTTTCTTTATCATCTATCAATCCATTTAAGTTTTTCAATTTTGGCTTCTGTTTCTAATCGTGCTGTTGTTAGAAGGAAAATCTAAATTTTTGGTCCCTTTTTTTTCCTGAGGTTCTTGTGATAGTGTTTGCTTATCCGCGGTTAAAATTACTAAGAATGATGTCTATGTTGGCTTTACATGTTTTCATTTTGATGCTATCCGCTTGCAGGAAACAATCCATTGTTTGTAAATTTTTTTGAGAATGGTCGAGGGGCAGTCAGTCCTTTTGAAAGACACTGTCTACAAGTTGCAGCTTTCCCTTCTTGAGGGCATCCAACATGAAGACCAACTATTTGCAGCTGGATCTGTGATGTCTCGCGGTGACTATGAAGATGTCGTGGTTGAGAGATCAATATCAAACCTTTGTGGTTACCCGCTGTGCAGAAATTCTCTTCCAAGTGACCGTCCCCAGAAGGGCCGTTATCGCATTTCATTAAAGGAGCATAAGGTCTATGATCTACACGAGACGTATATGTATTGCTCTACTGGATGTGTTGTTAATAGTCAAGTTTTTGCTGGGAGCTTGCACGCTGAGAGATGCTCAGTTTTGAACCCAACAAAACTGAAAGAGGTCCTGAAGCTGTTTGATAAATTGAGTTTGAGTTCTCAGGAGTCAGGAAATGAGGGCGACTTAGGGTTATCTAATTTAAAGATTGAGGAGAAGATGGAACACAGAGGTGCGGAGATTTTGTTGGATCAGTGGATTGGTCCATCAAATGCAATTGAGGGCTATGTGCCGCAAAGAGAGCGTTATTCCAAGCCTTCTCAGGTCAAAAGATTTCAAACAGGTACGCTTGCTAAGTCTTTAACTATGCTTTGATTTGGCTATATCTTTAGCTGTTGTACTCATATTGTTGGAAATCATGTGGAAAGTGAAATTGTAGATTGTGGGTTGAAGTTTTGTTTTGGGGTGCGAGTATGTTGAAGAAAGAACATATAGTATTTGCTCGTAGAATTAATCCTGACTAATGAATCTTTAGAGGAGAATAGAATGTTTTCTTGGGTTACATGAATGCTGATTTCATTATATTTATGATTATATTACCACGGTTTCTGAAAATATGCAAGTTACAATCTCCCAAAAGAGTTGATTTTCCTCTTTTTTCAGTTTTCTCTGTGACAACAAAACACAGCCTTTTAAGTCTTCCCTTACAGGGGGATAACTTAGATGTTGCATGGCATATCTGTTACGCTATTCTATGTATTTTCTTTGTGATCTTTTGTCACTGGTATTATCTTTGATTAATTGAGTTTTTTCTCCTAATCTTCCATATGATGTAGGACCAAAAGCCAACCAAAACACATTGAGTAGCAAAAGTGATTTTATCGTTAACGATATGGACTTTACGAGTATTATAATCACTGAAGATGAATACAGCATTTCTAAAGGTTCATCAAATTTGAGTGGTACTGATTCTTGTGCAAAGAATGAAAATAAAGGAAAAGGAACTGATATGGACCTGAATAGTCAATCTTCTGCTTCTGTGAAGGATGTCTCTAGTCAGACCCCAGGAAAGTCAAGAGGGGAAAGATGTCAGCAGGTTGTAGAGGATGAGCCTAATGCTGAAGTTGTATCTTCACTTTTAAATTCTTCTTTGAACGGTTTAAGTTTTGGTACTTCTGATACCGGAGAGAAATCTCAAGCTGCGAATGCAGCTAGTGACTCTTTGCTGAAACCCTCACTTAAATCTTCTACTGTTAAGAAGTCTGGTCGCTCTGTAACATGGGCTGATGAGAAGATGGATAGTTTTGGAAGTAGAAATCTTGTTGAGGTTAGGAAAATTGAGGATAAAAAGGCAGGTGATAATGTTTTAAGCAGTGCTGACAAGCAAGATGATGATGCTATGCTACGTTATGAATCCGCAGAAACTTGTGCATTAGCATTGAGCCAGGCAGCAGAATCTGTTGCATCTGAAGGCGCTGATGTTACTAATGCCAGTAGGGTGTTCCTGCATCTGTTCATTGCTAATGAATTACAGTTACTCTGCATTGTTGTGCATTTAATAGTGGTTTTTCCATTTCTAATGTTCTATTGCATACGCCTCCAGTGTCTGAAGCTGGACTCATCATATTACCCAGTCTACCTGATGTGGATCAAAGTGGTACCACTGAGGATCCATGTGAGCTAGAATATGCTTCTGTTAAATGGCCTGGAAAGCCTGGGACTAATTCTTCTGATATTTTTGATCCTGAGGATTCATGGTTTGATGCCCCACCTGAGGGATTTAGTTTGACCGTAAGTTTCAGTTAAATTTAGGTAGTATATCTTCTTACTCATAATTTCAGTTTTAGATTCATACTACTTGCATTTTTTAGTTATCCTCTTTCGCGACGATGTGGATGGCACTGTTTGCATGGATAACATCATCATCTTTGGCTTACATATATGGGAGAGATGAAAGTTCCCATGAAGACTATTTATTTGTTAATGGGAGGGAGTACCCCCAAAAGATAGTCTTGGGAGATGGTCGCTCTTCTGAAATCAAGAAAAGTGTAGAGGGTTGTCTCGCCCGAGCATTTCCTGCAGTTATTGCAGATCTTAGATTGTCATTACCAATATCGACACTGGAGCTTGCAATGGTAATAAATAGGCTACCATCTCATTGTGACTAATAATGTGAAACTCATAGCATCTTTCTTACAAGTAGAGGTTACACAATAAATAGTCGATTGATGGTGACTAATAATTTGCCTTTCTTAGAAGTACAACTTATACAATGACTGGTTGATGGATTCTCAATGCTCTGAAAGTCACTGGAAATATATGATTTTTCACTAATGCAGGCATTACGGTGACTATTATTGATTCCATAAGCAATAATTACATGTGTAAGGAATGGAATACCATCATCAACTAGGTTCTGGCAAGCCGTAAAGTTACTGCTCAAGTGTGTATCCACATGTTATGTTGATTTTATTTTATAAAACCGTAAAGTAATCGATTATTAATACCGATTTCTTCACTGTTAAGTACATCATCTGTGGTTGCACTCCCCTTTTTACTTAGTGACAATCATGAGATCCACGGTTTCTCACATATATTGTGTGATAAAGTTTAAAACGTGTTTAAAAGAGTGGTTTTTATTTGGAGAATCTTTTCTTGTAATATAATTCCACGTATCATCCAAGGAACTACAAGAAAAGATTAGACTATCTGTTTTCTCAAATTTGAACAAGGCACTTTTATGCAGAGCTGCTTGTTGGACACAATGTCTTTTGTTGATGCGCTCCCAGCATTCAGAATGAAACAGTGGCAAGTCATTGCTCTTCTCTTCCTTGACGCTCTCGCTGTTAGTAGGATACCTGCGCTTACTTCACATATGATTAACAGGCGGATGATGCTCCAAAGGGTAAGATTGCTTGTTTTTTGTTCACATTTCAGTTGTCATAGAAACTTGTGCATCCTAAGGGTGAGATTGCTTGTTATTTGCTTTTAACTAGAAAATGAGGCCATCTTACAGCAGGGCTTCTGCATTAGGGTGTGAAAATAGTAGCTCATGAGAATCCTCTGTTCACTTTTTGCAGAAGGCCTTTTTTCTTTTATTATGTGCAGATCACTTATCCTTTCTTTTCATTTTTTTCCCTCTCTACCCTTCTCATTTTTCTGGCTTCTAATATTATCTCTGTGAGAATGGTGATGAACTGATAACTATCTCAAACATATGTTTGCCAAAAATCAATGAACAAATTCTTAGTCACCAGAAAAGAAGTCAATTAAGAACCTTTCCATTTTGATGTTACTCATACATGAATCAAAAGCATAACAATGAAATTGTCATTTATGCTAAATATGGCATATTTTACCAAATAATCTCAGGATCTTGATAGCATTTATCTTCGAGTAAAACCCCTAAAGACTAAGAAGGGTAGCAAGGCAAGGTAATGCGACGGGGTTTTTAGGTTTTTTCACTTGTAAATCAAGTTTCTGTTATCAGTTAAATCTATTCTCTTACTGTTTTTCCAAATTAAAACTCAGGGAGGACTGAATTAGTAGAGCAGGTAGGTTGGCTAGCTTGCAACAACGGATTGGGATATTAAGAATCATTATCTTTATACTAAAAGAAGTAATGACATTTTTGGTATTGCTGTTGGTTTAACAGGTGTTGGATGGTGCTCAAATAAGCCTAGAAGAGTACGAAGTGATGAGGGATCTCATGGTTCCTCTTGGCCGAGCACCTGAATTTTCGGCACAGAGCGGAGGTTGATGAGTTGCAGATATCCTCTACCCTTGCCAGTGAGATTATTGCTTGTTCGTGTTGATGACTGGACTTGGGACTCTTCTGGTTATCCTGTTGTTGATAAGCTAAACAAAACAACAGTTTTGCTTTTGCCAGAAGGAAAAAGATGAATAGGTAGTCTACTCCAGTCTAGCTCGTTATACATTTCCTACTGGAGTTGTGAAATCTCCTTTTAACCTTGTACAATACATTGAGTATTAGAACACAAGCACAAGAACAGTTACTTTAGACGGTAAGATTTAATGTAACATATAGGTTCTCTTGCAAGATCAAGTGAACAGAGATTGAAATGAAACATGTCTTTTGTGTTCTACTAATTTTAAACAGTAAAGTTGATGTAGGATGAGACACAAAACTGTACGGTAATTGCAGCTCAGGTCATGCTTAGAGCTGTAAGCAGGTCTGGGTTAGATTATCTAAAAATTTTTAAAAAGCTTTAAGTTTATACTTATTAAAATTCAAGATTGATCCTTTATAAAAATTTAAATTTAAGCTAAGTCAATATTACTTATCAATAATTAAAAAATTCAATTTGTTTGATCGGTCTAACTATAAAAAAAAAACTTATTCGATTTTTAACTTTTTGATTCGATTTATTTTAATAACTTTTATTATTAAAAATAATAAATTTTTTAATTAATTGATCAATTTTTATTAAGTAATAAATTATATCAATTAATTTTTATTTAATAATATATTTTTTAATTAAAATTTAAAATTTTCAATAGATAAGTATAATCTCTTATAATCATATTTCAAATTCTTTAATTTTATTCAATTTCTAGCTGGTTTTTAATGGTTTAATACCGAAATAAACTTTGAACATCTTATTTTGCCAGGTTAACTTTTGCCTGGCTTTTAAAACATTTAAAACATTACCATTTATATTTATATTTTTTATTATTAGATTATTTATCATAATATTAATAAAATATAAATTAGTATAATATTATATGTTTAAATAACATTAGACAATTTTATAAGAAGTTGAATTTAGTTTTTTTAATATAATTCAAAGTTTTAAACTTAATTTTTAAATTAAAATTCAATTCATAGACTAATTTTTTCAAGGCAAATGAGCTTATCAATTGTTACAAATCTAGTCATACAAAAGATTATAAAAAGAATATAGAAACATAAAACCAGCCATTCAAAGCACTTTAACACCAGAAAGGTAGAAGTGAGAGCTAAAACCTACCAGTCAACTAGTCAATCTTCAAGACATGAATCCATTAAAAACCCTCTCAATTTCACATTCCACAAGTAGCCTAAGCAAAGAGAAACATGTTTCCTTCAACAGGTACTTATCTCCTCCAGTCTGTAGTTTCATTGATCCTTCTTATCCTTTCATCTTCTTATTATAGAATGGTCTAAAAACATATATTATAAGCATCTATCAATTCCAGCACCACATTTCCTCTCTTATTGAACACAAAAGTGAAAAAAAAGAAGAAAAAAAAAGAAGGGTGAAAGAAGGCTAGTCATAGATGAAAATAATTAATATAATTGCTGTTCATATAAATTGCAGGATGAGTTAATGAAACATCGTTGCCCAAGATTGCATTAACACACAAGAGGAATCAAATCTGATATGGAAAGACCAAACACCAACAATCAGACATCTGCACAATCCTCAGAAGGTATGTGCTTTTGACACATCTCCAGTATCCTACCAAGAACATGTTGATATGTTCGATTCCATTCTGATAAAGGCTCTTGGTTTTCCCCAAGAACAGTCTCAACTTAAAGAGTTTTTTGCTTGTTCTCGTTAGAGGATATATAGCACTTTTTTACTGCAAGCATTTCATCGCTTCTAGGATCTGCATGATTTCTTGCTCCCACCCTTTTCAACGAATAGGATGGTATTGTGTAATGCCACGCTTTGGAGGTAACTTCCTCAAAATGAAAAGAACCAAGGATGAAGGCAAAATCTCCACTAACTGCACACAGAAACAGGTAATAGTGAAAATCTTATGCATAGGAATCTAGACACACAAAAAAAAGTTTTGGCTGTTCCAATCCAACCAGACAGATTATTATTTTAATTTTCTCACCATAACATTCTGAAATCCAAATTTAAAGGGTATGAAATTGAGCTAGGTCATGTTCGACAAAAGGGCTATGAACCATGCATACAAAAAAATTTAATGAATAACCTACATTTTCCTGTAGAGATTATATATGTCCAGCAATATCCAGCACTTTCCTTGTACAGGTCATATGTGTCTAGTGAAATCATGTAGATTTGTCGCGAAAATGGAACCATATACCAAATTTCATTACAGCAAATCACAGATCCCAGCAAATATGTGTTTCTTGTGAATAAGTTCAAGAGTAGAGTACATTGGTGAATAGTAGAACAGAAAGTGAACGAATATTTGCTTTTTGTTTGACATTAAGCAATATTAGGGTAACATCGTATGAACATTTAAGATTAGAGGAGTAATCATGGCACTGATAAGTTATCCATAATAATGAAGTACAGAAAATCATAATAAACTTACCAAGTAATATATGAAGTTTAAAACTGGATGGTCCAACACATCTAGGTCTGCCGCTTGATCAAAAGCATCAAAGCACATCTAAGCATTGTTAAAGAACAGAGTAAGTTAGTGTCCGATGCTCATGTAACATGGAAGAAACGATTAAGCTTTAGAAACTCGGCATCAAAATTTGCATGCAGAAGAAAAAGGTTGAAAAGGATAAGCCTCAATCAAGCAGTAATGGAAGAATTTCATGCAAACATTTAATATTGCATCATAATTTTAACAATTTCCTTATCAAACTTCACCATGCTGAGGCACCATTTCACTTAACCGAGGTCGAGATATAGAATTTTTTTATAAGAGTTGAGCAGGCTCACCATGATGCATCTGATGAGGAAGCATAAGGAACATATGGTGGTCACATAGCCAACCTGTAAGTAAAGCAAAAGAGGAAGAACAAAAATGTCAAATGAAAACAGTACTGAAAGCAAAACATTAACATTTATAAGAGAAATATACCTCTTGAAGCTTCTTACGCCGCCCTTTGGATTCCACGGGAAAGCGCTGCAACATTAGGAACAGCCTGACAGGAGATGAAAATTGCCAAATGAAGTAGATCAAAATACAGCAAATGTGGTGTAGAGATATGTAACTTAGAATTAGGTCAAATTATTTGCACCAAAGAAAAGCGACAGAAGATGACAGAATACAGAGTATGTGCCTCTTCTCTACAAAAGTATTAGATCAAAATAAATCCATTGCCACATCGATGATATTGTGCCATTTCCATGTGAGGGACAAAAATAAACATTTAGAAGCATCAATTACGGCAGGAAAACAAAAGCATATAAAGAAAGTTATAGAAGTGCCAACTTTTATCTGAATTTTGTCACATACAAATCTGACAAATTGGGGTCTGAAAAACTACACTTGAGCCACAAGACAACAGTTCATTGACTAACCTAGTCTCCAGGAGAAAGAAAAGCTATAATGCGCCATCTCATAAGAATCCTAAAGAGTAATGGTAGAAACATCATAAGCTGGCCTATGATCCAGCTATCCAGACTAAAGTGGTGAGAGATAAAGGTCTTCCGCTATCATCCACACAAAGTAGGAGGACAAATGTATATTGCAGTATTACCTTCCACCATAAAGGAGAAAGCCAAGAGCTGCAACTAAAGATACTCCTGCACATGATAAAAGCATCAGTTATCACTGTAAAACTACTCTGTATAATTAGAACATTTAAAATAATACTGAAGAAAACCTGCAAAGAACATCTTAGAAATGATGACGACAACCAGGATATTCTTCCACCATAACACCAACCACATAGCAATCTGGAATCGATCAATTTGAGTGTTAAGGTGAAATTAATACACGTGCACACACACAGAGATATAAAGGGAACAATAGCTCTGTAAATCATAGGTCATCTTAATCAGAGTTGCAGCTTGCAAAATGGTATCCAAAAAGACAATAAATTGGTCTCAGGAAGACAAACAAAATTCTAGTTGCAACATTTTGACAAAGGTCTTACAATTACTAAACTATGAGTATGATGTACCAAAAGAGTCCACAATTATTCAAAGAGAAACTTCTTTGTTAAAATTTTCATAAAGGGCTGTTAAATGCAGATTTTCAAACTCCACTTTGATAATCTTCCAGGTTATATGCACGGTAAATGTTGCCCACTAGATGATTTTTTTTTAGCTCTAACAATTGCATTAACACCCTAGAGAATCTCTCTGTATACACATTGCTTGGGCATATATACCTACATATTAACAAATCCATACATGCATTCATGATTGTAACCAGGCACACAAATACTAGAATTAATATGATCAGAGGCATGCATAAAGCACCATTACTCAACACATCATGCCTAACAGTAGTAAAGATATTAATGTTAGGAACAAGCTGCAAGAGCATATTTACAATGTCATTTTTCATTTGTTTTAAATTAATGCCATAACCAACCAATCAATCCAACCACAAAAACCATTATACCATGCTTATTTGTTTCTATATGCAACAAACTGCATTTGATTTCAGTAAATCTTATACCCCACAATCTTTTCTTTCCTTTTTTTTTTCTTCCTTGGCGTATGGTATGATGAATTCCAGCAGTGGTCTATTTGTTGGGAATGCCCATTTAAATTCCCACTTTACATAATCAGTACAAAAGAAGGTAAGGTAACATAGGATTTTAAAAACTTTTAGACACTCACCATTTCAATTATTCCAATATTTAAACCACATGCATTAAGTTAATATATTCTTCTCTTCCTATTTTCCTCACTAACAGTATATGTTTTATCTGTTCATGCAAACTCAGTTTCACAATTCCTCAAATAACTATAAAATCTAACAGTTTCTTCTTTAGTGGTTAATGATCCCCTAAAAGCATTCCACGTTACAGCATTTATATATAGCACCACTTCAGATACAATGGCATAAAACACTGGGGTGTAAGGATCATATGGTAACAGTTTGAGAAGTTTCTTTAACCCATTTGAAGCAATGTTTTCAGCCTTAAAAGCGATATATAACATTTGTTTAGCTGCTTGTTCCAAGCATCATTGTATTGATTTACAGAAACAGAGAAGTTATCCACCTGAATAACATAAACCACTGCGTTGATCGTAAAGAAACTTGGTCTAAGTCCATCAGTAGATACAGCACGTGCCTGTCAAATTTAATTAACGTCAGAAGCAGATAAATATACTCCAAAGTAGACCAAACAATTGACTAAGCAAATGAACGTAACCTGGTAATAAATCTCAGCCCAGAAGAGGACCAAAAGCGCGTAAGTTGTAAAGAAAGCAAGACTTGGCAAATTAAGTAGGATGTGTTGCAAAATCTGACCAATGCCAGCCATCACGCTACATATTAGGTACAAGCATAGACACCAAAAGTTAAATCAGAAAACACTAATCAACATAAGAACACTAACCATTGGACGTATGTGTTGCACGTCCCGACGGAAAACAAATACTACACATCGAACTACAAATCAGGAGAAAAAGTAAAATCCCATGTAATAACATCAGAAATCCAGGAATTAAAAAAATATTAAACTTCAACATCAAGAGATACTAACCCCCATTGACCAAGAAATTGAGGAAGTGGAAAACCTTCTGAGTGGTCCAACCATACTCCGGAACTCTCAATTGAATACGTACCAATTGAACCTAATGCCGAAACATAATACAATTTCCTAAGCATGAAACAAATCGAGAAAAATAAAAACATGCGCAAAATCATGCAGGAAAGCCCCTAAAAAGCCGGAAACCCTAGAGAAACATCAATTGCAAACTGCATCGGTTGACAATAATAATCACAAAATTAAAATTAAAAGTTTTATTATTATTATGAACAAGAGTCGTAGTTAAAGGTATGTGAAATTGAGAAAAGAGAAGCCGGCGGTTACAAGAGCGACAACGGCGACTAGCCCGTATAATACCGCTAGGACGTGGAAGATAGAGTCCTGCCACTTGACCGATTCGTTAATATGATGCCACCAGCTATGCGCTTCTTTCAAATTCAACGCTATGACCTCCGCCATTGCTGCGGCGCCGCCGCGTGCCATCACTCGCCTGAGATTGTTGTCTTCTTCGTTTTCTTAATTCTTGTTATTTAAATTTAAATTATGGAAACCCAATCCAATCAGAATAAGAAAGAAACACTGAAGAAGAAGAAGAAGAAGAAGAAGAAGGAGAAGGAGAAGAGGTCCCTTTTTATTAGATTTGAATGATCTAATTCTGTCTTAATCAAATAATTAATGAGGTGAGTAAATCAAATAGTTAGATTTAAACCAGTATGGTTGGTTTCTAGTTTGTTAATTAATTTGGAATGTTGGTCTTTAAGTTTAGGGTGTTCCAGAAACACAAGACAAGATGACATTGATAACAATGCCACGTCATCATCATGTCCGACCTTTTCACATGCTACCTAATCCTCCTCTTTTACCCCTCCCTTCACGGTGCCAAGCTTTTGGTTTAAACGAGGTCACGAGTTTTATGCAGTCGTTTAAAATTTGGGGTTATAGTTTTATCTCCTACAAGAGACCTATTTAATTTGAGCGAGAATTAGTTTAGGTGTGAATGATTTAAAAATATCTTCCCATAATTGGGACCCTTCTAGGACACCTCGTGAGAAACCAAAAATAAAAAAGAGATATCAAATTATACAAATTTTATTTATGAGATTGCGGATTCAAACCTTTTTATGTATGTAGTCTGGTTGGGCCGGCTGTGCTAGGCTCAGGCCCATCTTCGCATGACCACGGCCTGTCCGGCCCATTAGGAATTAGTCTCCTATGCAAACACAAAGATTTACGTAAAGAACTAAATCTAGCGTCTATCCCATATATAAGGTACTATTCTACCATAATACAGGTACGACAATACAATCCTAGCTTTCTCTATGTTTTCTGCGACCAATTTCCTCTCAAAAAGACTGACTTGAGCGTCGGAGGGGTCTTCCGAGAACCAACTCCCGGTATGCCTTTCGCTGCGTTTGGTTAACGTCTTCAGTAGATAGGG
>JAOSBM010000003.1:6260545-6296099 GCA_027568955.1 Erythroxylum tenue
TTTCGTATAATAAAATTAATAATAAAAATAACAATAATAATAAAATTAATAATAACAATAATAACAATAAAGTTAATAATAATAATAATAATAATAATAAGGTTAGTAATAATAATAATAATAATAATAATAACAACAACAACAACAACAACAATAATAATGATAATAATAATAATAATAATAAACATTAATAATAATAACAATAATAAGAATAATAATAATAATAAGGACATTTTAGTCTCTTTGTTACTTATTCCTTTCTTATTCTAAGTTTACATTTTCAAACCAAACACTGGAATAAAAATTCTTTATCTATTCCATTCTTTGAACCAAACAAAGTAATACTCATTCTTTTATATTCCTCATCTTTTCTAAGAATAGTTATTCTATTCTCTGCCTATTCTATTCTGTGAACCAAACAGGCCATAAATTTCCGACTGGGATATCTAACATGCTGCCTGCTGCAAAAAAAGAAATCAGTTCTGTGACAGCATTTCAAAACAAGATAGCTGGTAGGAAGAACAAGAACTTAAGTTTCATGTAAGAGAATGGAGCTGGAGCTGGATGCATTTTCGAGCTGTAACTTTTCCACACAAGTCTTACCCTCAGATTGATTGGAGTTGGTCATATGACCCCTCAATTACATCCTTCCAAATCAATGCCCTACATCAGTAACCGTGTTCAATAATAGACGTCGCTCAATGTTCTTACAGTTTGATGCCAGTAGTCTCAAAGCACAGAGCTGGAACAGTAACCATTAGATATGTCAACGGTCTGAAAGATGGATAATCCATAAGAGTAGGCTGTGATGACACTGCTTGAGTGTCCATTTAATAGACAAATAAGATAATTCTAACATGATACCCTCCACCCAACAGACCACACTCACCATGAACTACCTCTTTGCGAACTTTGTTGTATGTATCAGAAAAATTCAAACTAAACGTGACTGCATCAGAAAAATTCAAACTAAATGTGACTCCAATGCCGCACCTTTTACTAGTTACACAGTAATGAATTTTCTTTAGTACGTATGAAACTCAGATTTTCAAGTGTTCCAAGCATAATTCGAAATTCCAGCAAAACAATAAAAGGTAGTATCTAGTGGGTCGTTCATAAAAATCATGTTGAGCAACTATATGAAAATTGCAACTATTTTGTGAACACAGAAACTGGTAAAAGAATTTTGATTACCCTTCTTGTCAACCAGTAAACTTGGTACCTTCGTATAACCATTCCTGGCTAGCTCTCCGTGGCAAAGGTAGCAATTAAAATCTTTGTTACGCTGCCAGTAGAGCTGTAACCATCAGTAGCTCCTACAATCCTGTTCTTCTTTAATATTTCTCTCTCTCTTGCAAATCTATGTCTTTTCTTATGCCTACATGTTCATAATTATGCAAGTATTTGTAATCTTGATATACTTGGTCTTCTGATAACACAAACTAGGAGTATGAAATGGAAAATCACACTCTCAACAAAGCTCTTGGGATTTTGAGAACCTTATATCAGAGCCGATAACACTATGATCAGTGATTAATCGTTGTAATAAACGGCGTATTAGAAGAAGAAACCAAAAAACAAATTACAGAAGACACTTACAAATAGCAGTTTCCTTGCTAAGTAATATTGCAGAAGGCACAAATGGAGGATCACTCTTGCAAAATATGCTCAATAAATATTGCAGAAGACATAAATGGAGGATCAATTTTGCAAAACATGCTAATAAATACTGTAGAAGGCACAAATGCTCACTCTTGGTGAAACACAATAAAACAGTCAACCTACAGCAGAAGAAAAGCATCGACCAACTTTTACCCATTTAAGATTTTAAATTCTTATCATGTGGTTTCCGTCAAATACATACATAGACCACTGAAAAGAGATAATATAATTTGCATACATCAGAACTCGAAATATACCAGCTGCATAGTTCAAAAATCTATCAGCTGGCAATCTGTTATTCACATTTGGCAGCAGGGTTTTGCATGTTGTGACCTCCAAAAAGTATACAGTTCACTTTAATAGCATAAAAAATTTAAATCCCTCTAATCATATTCACCTTGATCTCCATACATCAATCTAGAGCTCTGGCTACAAGGATCATTGCCTCCTGCAAAGTTAGAATGAGCCATTAGACCTTTGTTCAGTATCCTAAAGTACAATCTATATCTTGAAGTGTAATTTTTCCAATATACAAATCACTTTTGTGATCAGAACAAAGTGGGAGACAAATACAATTCAAACTTTCATGAATTGCACCCATCCCAGGAACCCACTTCTCCTTGTCCATTGGGCTCACACTTAGAATACTCTGCAGTAACCGTACGTGATAGATAATAGTGTCTGTTCTATCACAGAAATGAGCAGCACAGATATGTGAGGGCTCTTCAGAAGCAAGTCTGATCAACACCATAGATAACACTCCATCTACAGGATTTGGATCTGAAAGATTTTTATCTCCCATCATCTTTACTTCTCTTTCTGTCGGAAAGTGCATTTCTTCTTCTCCGTGGATGTTAAATACTTTCAGATCCTTGGAGTAATGTTTAATGGCCTCACGTTTTGTTGCTTCATGCTTTTCTGCCAAGGTCAAAATACAAGAAAACCTCATGTGGTAGCTGACAACAGTTTTTACCATTTTGAAGTTATGGCAGCAACAAAAGAAATCAAGCCATCTTCTCCCAACACCTGCATACCACTTGATAATGTCAGCGTCTTCCAAAGAAGTAAGCAGACTGATCGGTCTTGGACGACCCATGTGGTTTGTAAACCCTACCATCTTAATGGCTTTCCTCACAAGTTCAATGGGTGCACAAACCTTCATGCAAAGCTTTGTCAAATCCTCCACTGTTCTCTTAGCATACTTTCTTTCTTCCTCTTCTTCAGCCCTCCTCTTTTCTTCCTCCATTACCTTCATAGCTTTGACCGGCGATAAGTGCTTCTCCACCTGTTCTTGGAAGTTGTCATAGGCATCAACAAGCCCTTGAGGCAGTTGATTCCTAATATGACTTAGTGACAGAAAATCACCTATAGTCAGCATCCTATGCCATGCCCAACGATCTTCCAAGGACCCCATAAACTCTTGAATCGCTTCATCTGCCCAAGTTGCAAAGATTTCTCGCACTTCATTCTCAATTTGAAAATCAAATTTGAATTCATGACCTGTTTTCAACTTCTTAAACACATTATGCAACAGTTTTAAGCCTAATTTCTTCCTATTCCTCTCCCTTGCATTCTTCAACTCCAAAGCCTTAACTTCTTTCTGTCGAAGATACTTCTTTCTAGCTCTAATTGCTTTTTCTGACATAGGAGGCCGCAAAACTGAAGGTGGGACGGCTTGCAATTCCATACCCAAAAAAGCAATTTTCTCTGAAACTGCACTGTGTATGGCCGTTTTCACTTTATCAACCTTCAATTCCAGTTTCTCTTCTAAAAGCCTCAGAACCCGACTCTTCAAATCCATAGCCAACATCTTTCGTCCTGAAGTGATTACTAATATCTCATCCAAGAACCTCACTGCATGTATCTTCACTGGCTTGTAAAAAGAATTATGCTGTTCATCAATCTCGTTCTTTTCAAATTTCATATTCTTTTCTTTGATTTTTAGACGCATTTCTTGAATTTCTTTATCAAACCCATTAAAATAAATATTAAGTAAAATTGAACAGAGCCCACATTCTTGAGGAAATCCTCTTCCCAAATAGAGCCCTCCCAATTCAATTCTTAACACTCGACATTCAAATAAAAGCATAATCACATCAATCAAAATTACATCCTTAATTTTCTCTCCTATAAACGAACACAACTTATCCATATTCCTCTTATCAAACTCATTACAATTGAAGTGAACATTAAACCACCAGCTTGGGTTCTCCACAGAATTCTTTAGATACCTTATAGCCGTATGACGCCCCATATTGGCACGCCCTCCATAAGAGAAAGTAACAAACCGATCATCATATACATTCTCTAACACAATCCTAATAGTTTCAACAAAAACTTTGAGTTTCAAGTTGGGCAAAGTCAAGGTCCCACCTTTACCGCTCAATCTGACACAATTAGATTCAATACTGAACCGGTTCTCAAAAATCTCACGACCCAGTTCCTCAATTGAGAAACGCTTCGAGACCAAGTTGTAAAGGCAAGAACTTGAGTCTCTCAAATCGTCGGCGGGGTGATAGGTAATGAGGTTTTGGGAGGCTGTGAGGAGAACAGAAGGTGAAGCAACAACGTTTTGGATAAGATTGAAGAACTTGCCATGATAGAACTGAGACAAAACTAGAGCTTTTAGTTGGGTTTTAGTTAGGGGTTTAGTAGAGTCGTTGTGGTGACATGGGGTTTTAGGAATGGTGTTGGTAGGGTTTAAGGGCAAGGTTGAATACAGGAGTCGACGTGAAGGAGATAGATGAAGCAACAGTCTGCGATCAAATTTTGCAAGAGACTGCATTTAGACATTGACAGAAAGAGACATTAGGAGACAGAGGGATAGTTAAAAACCTGCAAGTGTTGAGCTTGGCAAGAGAAGTTTGGACACTCGCAGTCGCACTTCCCACTTCCGCTGTTCCTCAGTGGAACGCAGACGCGTGTTTTAAGGAAATTATGAAAAGACTACATCTTTGAGAAATACAGTTTTTTGTATTATTAATATTTGTTGAATTTTTTTTACTTTTTTAATTTATTTTATTGTAATAAAAAATTAAAAAACCCTTTTGTTTTTTTCTTTTGTTTTTTTTTCTGTTTTCTGCTTTTCTTCTAAATAAAAAAAACATAGATAATAATGTTAATGTGGTTATAGTTTTATAATTATACATTAGATAAAACTTAATTAATTAAATAAAATTATTTTAATATCTTATATAATATTTATTAACAAATTATTAATAAAAATATTTTATTTATTAAAATAAATAATTTAAAATTAACCTTTTATTTATAAATTAATGTTTCTTTTAAATATATTTTAATTATTATTTGAAACTTATATATTTTGGAGATATTTTAAATTTAGTTATATTTATTAATAACAATTAATTTAATTACAAAGTATTAAGTAAAATTAAATTATTCATAATTTTATTAATAATTAATTTCAATTAACTAAATATATAATATTATATTAAATTATTCATAGTTCTTATTAAGAATTTATATATTAAATAATTAAACAATATATATTTAGATGATACTAAATCAAATTAAAAAAAAACAAAAAAATCTTTTTTTATGTTTCTGTAATTTTTGAAATCAGGAAAAAACCAAAATTAAAAATAAAAATAAATAATTTAAATAAATAATTTTTTCACTGAATTTAAAAAATAAAAATAAAAACAAACAACCTAACAATTATAAATTTAATTTGGATTTAAACCCCTAAATTTTTACTTTTGGGTGGTATCTTATACTAAACTTGTTTGAATTGCAGGTGATATATATATAGCTCTAAAGGGTATGGCTTGATGGTTGAGAGCGTGACTTAGCTTTGATTAGGTCCCAGGTTCGATTCCATGCTAGTCTTTCTTGTAAAAGCCTGGAGCAGCCGGAGTTTTATCTGTAGGTGGAGAACTAGTTGGGCCCTCGATGATAAGGAGTGTTCGCTTGGCCCGTCTGTGGGGTGGTGAGCCCGCTTCGGAGCTTGGCTTTGATTAGGTCCTAGGTTCGATTCCATGCTAGTCCCTCTTGTAAGAACCTGGGGCAGCCGGAGTTTTATTTGTAAGTGGAGAACTAGTTGGACCCTCGATGACAAGGTTCGCCTGCTTGACCCGCCTGTGAGATAGTGCGCCAGTTGAGCCCTCGAAGAGGTGTGCCCGCTTGGCCCCCCTACGAGATTTCCTCGAAATTGCAGAACAATATAAAATGCATGGATCCTTAAAGTTACACTAAAATAAATTAAAATTAAGTGTATAGTATAGTGTGTATAAAATTAAGTATATGAATTACATATCAATGATTCTACATAGTCTAGGCAAAGCTCTATATTGAGGTGAAGCAGCAGTCATGACTTTCTTCTTAACCAATCCAGACATTTGACCCTTCATCTCTCTACACACCTTCTCTAGTTCCTTTACTCTCTTTTGCATCTCCTCTATGGATATTGCCATGTCTTCGTTTTCCTTTAAGAGGCTTTTCTCATCAATGCCATTTGAGGATATCATTCTCAAAGTATCAACAGGAGTAGTCTCACTTTGAACAAACTCTTTGTGGGTCTTAGAGGAGCTGAGAGACATGAGTGCTTGAACTGCAACATTTGGAGGGATTCTCGGGTTCTTGGCAAGGTCTTTGCATGCTTCAAAGCTAAGCTTCTTGTAGTTCAGGCATCTGCATAGCCTTGATCTCACCTCAAATGGAAGGCTAGGATGTGACTGCACCAGTAACATTTTATTACTCACTGACCCTTCCCGGAATTAGGATACATCTTGGAGTTTTCTTGTTAAAAACTTTCATACGCATGAGTTGAAGAAGAGTTTGAGAAAGCAGAGATTACCTTCTTGAAACAAGAAACTAGCATGAAGTGAATTATTTAAGCATGCAAAGATGTGGCAACTCTATGTCAGACATTGGAGATTAGTTTGTTGAGACATCACATTCAACCAGAAAATTCTTCGTTCAGGTCTAATGACTTTTCACTTTCAGCAATGGAAGAGCTCTAGAACTGTATTTATCAACTTTTCCAGAATATGTTCACTAAGTTCTCCTTTTCAAGTAATGACAATTTGCTATTTTGTTTTTATCAGAATCATCGTGAATCACACAGGACTTTCACAAGACAAAGTTCTGTTTTTTTCTCTTCGTATCTTTCTTTCGTGATCTGTCAGTATGTAAGTTGATAAAGTCTTTTCAAGTTATTCATGTTCATGAACAGTAACAAGGAAAAATGAGAAGGTGTTCATACTGACCTCAAGGTAGATATCAATGGCTCTGTAGACCCCACTGAAACAATCTCTGGCAGAGTCTGGCAAACTTTCTGCAACTTCAAGAAACTTGGAGATACTAAGGTTCTGGTCAGGAGCTATTTCACCTAAGTACTTGTCAATCAGCCTACCGACTTTCTTCATTCTCTGTGCAGACACCTCTTCACTGTCAACAAACATTCTCGTCAATCTCAAAACCATATTAACATCGTACACACAACTATTACTTCCAGAGACTAGCAAGTCATCCAATGTTGCTTGATCAAGCATCCCGCTTATCAACCTCTCCAATTTATCTCTGCAACCTTTGCTCAAACCAAACTTAGAAACGGTCCTCAATACTGAAAACAACCCTCTGCAGGAAAATGCTTTTTGCCCCCCTGCAAGAATCACGCCTTGGACGGCTGCCTCTGCGAGGCCACTATAGTTTGACCTAGAATATACAACACCCTTTTTACAGCTTCTTCTACGTTTACATTGAAGAGCAATTTTCAAGTAATGGAGAAGGAAACGAGTGAGGATTGAACAGTTTCTTTTAGTCTTGTAAGCCCCCAGATTCTGGACAAACTTGTCAATGATTGTTGGATGCAACGTTGTTAAGTCATCAAACCACCATTCGTTGATGGATGAATCATCAGGACTTGCCTTGGTTGACAACAAGAACCTGAACTCATTTGCTGTCTCACGAGATGAAGATGATGAAGTGCATGGAAAAGGGTTGGCATCTGAATTCTGTGTAATCTTTACTAGCAGGGCAGAAATCAGCTTTTGAACGAGACCATAAGAATCTGCGTATGTTAAAAATGAGGCACAACTCTTGAGGGTCGAGACTATATGATTCCATGGCCAGATAAACATTCCTTCAAGGAAAGTCTCTGTTTGTTTCACCAGATTGAAGTTGCAGACCTCCTCAGTCATCTCGAGGAAGACTGCACAACAATAAAGAAGAGACACGTTTGAAACTGTGATCTCGATTCTTCCATTATTGTAGCAGAACCGAGAAACCAGCTCAAACCCATCAGAGCCTCCTGGGAAGTCATTGAATCTGATCCTTGAAGTCCTTATCTGGGCCTTTTCGTTTTCCTGTATGATAATCTTCTTCAACTTTCCCGAGTATGCTGATAAAGTTTTCTGCAAAATTCAGCTGAAGAATATAATCAAAATATCTGGTAATTTCGAAAGAAAGGTAAAAACTTCTTCAAGGAGGATGAGAAGTCCATTAGATTACCTGATTTAGAAAGAACGTTTGTCGACCATTAACCTGGATTACAAGGTCACACAGTCGTGACATCACTGCTTTGCATTGGACGGAGCTAGGAAGTTATATGGTTGATTACACGATGAACAACGGCAAATGCTTAAAAGACAAGAACAGGCCGTTGGAAGAGGAAAAGAAGAAAAAACACCAATCTTAAACTGACAAGGATAGGGTTAACGTTGGGCAGGAGAATCCTGGTCCAATGGCCGTCGTTTCTTAGCGAAGGAAGTTTCTGTACCCGACAAGGATCAGCAAACGTCGGACAAGGTAAGATTTTGATGCATGCCTAAAAACAAGGAGAGTCTTTAAAAAGTTGGTACACACAAACTTCTTGAGAGCTGCTTAATGTCTATGAAGCTTGAATGAAAGGCATCCATGTCTGATCTTTTGGATTTTGTCTTTGTGGAAGGAATCAGGATGAAGGGCAAAACAAAATTTACCACTTCAACAACAAATAATTGAGATTGTAAAAAAAAGGGCATATTTCAATTTTCTGATATCACATGCCTGCAAGTCAATGAGGCCTGTCTTTCTTTCTACAGGTAGTATTCCCTTTGATATACCCTCCGGTTTTGGAACATGTGAAGAAATGGGCCCTCCAGAGCTGTGTGATATGGGTTTTATATTGTCTTATGTACGGAAAAAGATATTCTATTTGATATTTTATTTTGTTCTATAAATTTTAGTCATTTATTTATATAAATCTTGTATAAATTTCGTATAAATAAACATGAGACCTATATAAATAAATGGCTGAGATTTATGGAATAGAATAAAACACCATAAAATTAGACAAAAAATCTAAACTATTTATATACATGCAAAGAATAAATAATGGAGTTAATTTTTTTTTATTAGTTACTTCCAAATTATGAATAGTAGTTTTTGTAATTTTCCAAAAACCGTTTTAAGTATGAAGGATTTTCAAATTATTACATATTTTAAAAATGTATTCAATGCATAAAAAAATGCGAAGAAATAAAAACCAAGAAAACCACAAAAACAATATTCAATAAATTACGTTTTAAGGATTTGTTTATTTTGTATGAAAACCAAAAAAAAAAGGGGGGGGGGAAACATACAGCCTAACTTACTCAATCCTATTTTCATAATTTTAAGGAAATTTAAAAATAAAAATTATTATTTAATTTTAAAAGGAATTAATTAAGAGATCTTCCCGGCTCAGCCCAAACCTATTGAAAATTGGTGGGATTGGGTTAATGATTAACAAAATTCTTTAAAATTGATACTCGCACAGTGTTTTCACTTAAGCGCGTAGATTCACTCTCTTTCAATTTCCAAACTTTCTAGGGTTTCGTTGTTCGTTAACCGTTTGATTTGCGAATCATATTTGATTTGATTTCACATTCTTGAAAATCCATTCTTTTTTCATGCCCCAAATTCTGTTCACCGCTCCATGACGGATCACAAGCCGTCGACATCTCCTCCGCCGTCGAAGCCGGCGTCTCCTCAGGAATGGGAGTCGCTGATCGACGATTTCCAGAACGGCGGTACCCGCTTCCAGCGGTGGACGAAGCCGGACCTCATGACGGCGCTTGCCGACCACGCCATCACGTGTCTCCTCAAAAAGGACTTCCCTCCAAAGCTCTCTCTCCTAATCTTCCTCGAAGAGTTCGCCGGGAACTTCTTCACTGACCAATCCGCCGTCGAACGCCTACTGGAAACCATTCGCGCGACGATCCACGCGCCGCTCGACGGAGTTAACGTCACGTATCTCTTGAAAGAGCAGTTCTTAGTGTCGACAACTTCGATTTTCATCTCCATAGACGCGCTTGCCAGATTTGACGCCCGGTGTACGGAGTGTTTGGTGGAGCTTTTGTTGACAATCATCAATCGGCCCAATCATGGACCTGACAGACAAACTCGGGCAGTGGCATGTGAATGCTTGAGAGAGTTGGAGAAATGCTACCCGTGTTTGCTCTCCGAGGTTGGTGGTCATGTTTGGAGTTTGTGCCAAAGTGAGAGATGTCATGCTTCACAGTCATATATTTTGTTGTTTACTAGTATTATTTATAGTATAGTCAACAATCACAATAAGTGTAATGTCTCAATTTTGAACACATCTGTGCCTTTGGTTCCATTTAATGTTCCTCAATCTGTTTTGGTTGATTTTAGTGGCAGTAGTAGTTGTAGCAACAGTAATAAAGAGGTTAGTAGTAGTAATGTTGGTTTGAATTGTAAGGAGTTGAGGAGGGCGATGGCGTTTTTGTTGGAGTCACCGCAGGTTTTGACACCATGTGGGATGGTGGAATTTTTGGGGATGATTATTCCGGTGGTTGTTGCTTTGGAATTGCAGGCGTCCATGTTGAAGGTGCAGTTTTTCGGGATGATCTATTCTTTTGATCCTTTATTGTGTCATGTTGTTTTGGTCTTGTATTCAAATTTCTTTGAGGCGTTTGATGGACAAGAGGAAGAGATTGCTAGACGGTTAATGCTGGTTTCGAGGGAATCCCATCATTATTTAGTTTTCCGATTGCTTGCCCTTCACTGGTTGCTAGGTTTGTTGAGTAGATTGATGTTGAGAGGTGAGGTGGTGAAATACAAGTCAGTTTTGGAAATGGGTTTGAGATTTTATCCAGCTGTATTTGATCCACTGGCATTAAAAGCTTTGAAGGTTGATTTGCTTGCCTTCTGCTCAGTATGTCTCGGTATGTTGATCCCGAAGAGTGGCTCTGGTGAGGAGACAGGTGATGGCAAGTCTGTGGTTAAGTTATTTGAAGAGAGTTTGGTTTCTGTTTCCGCATTCAAGTGGTTGCCCCCTTGGAGCACAGAAACTGCAGTGGCATTCCATGCTTTCCATAAGTTTTTGATAGGTGCATCATCTCATACTGACATTGATCCTTCCACTACCAAAGCTCTTATGGATTCTACCATCTTCTGTTCTTTACAGGTAATCCTTCAAAAGTAAATGCTTTCAACAATGATGTGATAAAACTTTAGTCTCGTGTTTCTTCCCGTTCTAAAATTGAATGATTGTTCTTAAGATGATTGATCAAATTGCGATATTAAGTTTTCTCAATTATCAACTCCAAAGGAATATCCTTGATACAACATCACCTCGATTTTCAAAATCAGGTTTTTTCGCTACAGCCTTCAACTTTTTGCCTTAAAATGTCAATGGTGGGTTTACTTTCTGAAATTGAAGGTCTTATTCAAGTTTGCTTATTAATGATTATTGGTAATTTCGAATACAAATCTCAGTGGCATATTTTGAGAACTATGTTTTATTTTTTTTACCTCCTCACTCTTTCTCCTTTCTCCGAATTGGACATTTACTTTTGAGTCTGGTGAAATAAATTAAATGGTCATTGAGTAGTTGCGATTGTGAATTCATTTATTTGATATTTTCTTGGTCATTTTGACTTCCCTTGTCCAGAGCATGCTAGTGGACCTGACATTGGAGTTCCAAAGATGGGTACCTGTCATTGTTTCACTCATTGATCGATTTCTAGGCTGTCGGAAGCATTGTTGGCTGGGAGAGCGTCTGCTCCAAACAATTGATGAACGATTGCTTGCAAGAGTCATTGTAGATTACAAATTGGTTTCTTACTTCCCGATATTGGACAGAATTGCTGCTAACAAGACAATACCTCCTCATGCATTGTTAGACCTACTTTTAAGGTTTATGATTTTCCTTGTTGAGAAACATGGGCCTGATACGGGACTAAGATCTTGGTCTAAGGGAAGCAAAGTTCTCAGCATTTGTCGAACTTTGCTGATGCACCATCACAGCTCGAGACTGTTTCTTGGCTTATGTCATCTTCTTGCATTCACTTGTCTTTACTTTCCTGACTTGGAGATTCGCGATAGTGCAAGGTATGTCTACCTATTGCTTCTTCATTATCTTTTTGACTTTGCTATAGGTGTAAAAGTACTTTAATATTTTTGTTGCTCTTTGCTGTAGGCCACTTTACCTTCAAGTTGAGATACATTATAGAAATTTGATCAGTACTTTTTTATAGTCTTTAGAATGTAACAAGTAAACCAAAAGGTTTAGAGATAAAATGCAAAGATGCGTAATGTTTAATGGTGTTTTTGCTATGTATTTATGTGACTTCGTTACTCCTTTGACACTGGGCGATTTTCTTAGTCTTCATCTTGTTGAATGAATATTTCTTGGCCAAAAAAGACACTATATCAGAAGAAACGATAGCATAAGGAATGCTAGTTGTAGAAAAAGAAAGAATTAAATGAGTAGCTTGAAGGTTGTCGCCTATTAATTTGCTTCATTGACTTTTCTTCACCACCTGTTGCATTTGTAGAATATACTTGCGGATGCTCATTACTATTCCAGGGGTGAAGCTGCGAAGCTTGCTAAATTTTGGGGACCAGCTACTTGGCATTTCACCTTCGTCACATGCCAGTTCTTTCTTCAGTGTTCTATCACCTCAACCCTACCCTAGTTTCAAAAAATCAAGGCGTATATCATCATACATACACATTGAACGCTTGATACCCCTTCTTGTTAAGCAATACTGGTCCCTGTCTTTATCTCCTTTGGGTGGAGGAACTAGTAAACCTATCTATCTTGAAAACATAAGGGACAGCGAACCCCATGTTGATTTGAGAGAGGTAGACAGCCATGCAGAACACCCTCAAACTACCTTAGAAACTGGAAGAACAAATCGGTCTCAGGAGCCATTAAGGGTAATGGATTCAAAAATTTCAGGGATCTTAGAAACATTAAGAAGACACTTCTCATGCATTCCTGATTTCAGACACATGCCCGGAATCAAGGTTAGAATATCCTGTAGTTTAAGATTTGAATCCGAACCTTTCAATCAGATATGGGTTGGTGATTCCCAGAGACAGTTGGAGGGAATAGATGATATTCCTGCCATGTATGCAATTGTGCTCAAATTCTCATCGTCAGCTCCATACGGGTCAATCCCATCACATCACATACCTGTTCTTTTTGGCGAACCTCTGAAGAACGGTCATATTTCTGATACCACAGCTTCATTGGACATTATATCTGCAGACAGTTGTTCTGAAGACGAAAGCTCTAGGGCTCCTGTAACAATCGACTTGGTACCAGGGGAACCATCACCTGGTCTGGTGGACGTGTTCATTGAAGCAACTGCAGAAAATGGTCAGGTCATTTGCGGTCAGCTTCAGAGTATCACCGTAGGTATAGAGGATATGTTCGCAAAGGCTATTCTTCCATCTGGCATTCCAGAAGATGCAGTACCTGCATATTATTCAGAGTTATTTGATGCGCTCTGGGAGGCATGTGGCGCTTCTTCAAACATGGGGCACGAAGTATTCCCATTAAAAGGAGGCAAGGGTGCTGCAGCAATCAGTGGGACTCAGTCAGTCAAGCTGCTTGAAGTTGCTGCAGACTCGGTAATCAGGGCGGTTGAAGAGCATTTGACTCCCTTTGTTGTTAATGTGATTAGTGAACGGCTTGTTAACATCGTGAAGGATGGAGGAGTCATCAGAAACATCATGTGGAAAAATGCTACATCGGAGTCTTTTGGGGATGATACTGCCTCTTGTAGTGTAGATAGAGGCCCACTTCATCTTACTTATATTGATGATGAGGATGATAAAGAAAGTGGGTTAGATACGAATAGAAGTCAAATGGGTTGCTTTCATGTACTCATATTTCTTCCACCAAGGTTCCATCTCCTTTTTCAAATGGAAGTACGTGGTATGTCAACTCTAGTACGAATTAGAACTGACCATTGGCCGTGCTTGGCTTATATTGATGAGTATTTGGAAGCCTTATTTTTGCCATAGAAGTGTTCCCTTATCTTCTTCTGCTGCTGCTGGAAGATTGTTGGCTTGATTTGCTTTCCTGCTTGTTTACAACAGAAAGGCGGGTAATTTTTTGGCACCCATGCAATAAACTGTGTAAATATAGCTCTGCAAGTCAACTGCCTTTTTTTTTATTATGATTATTTATTTGTGTATCAAAAATTCAAACGGGTCATTTTTTACTATTTGGTAAACCCGTGAGTTAATACTGAATCTGTAAAGTTAATTCCTTCCGATCCATTTTTCAAGCCATTGTTGCAACTTTCCATAGACTTGCTCAAAAGTCAGTACGAATGTTAGAAATATGATTAGCATCTCATTATACAATTTAGTGCGACCGGATTATCTAATTGTGCGTTGTGTTTTTGGTCTCTGCATATGTTTACTGCAAAGACTTTCTTGCGAACTTATTAAGGTAAATATTAAAGTTAGAGAAGTACCAAATAAAATGGAGAAAAACAAAAGGTCTGTTTTTGTGGAAGGAATGGCGTGGCTTTCATTTTATATTATATTACTTTGTAAAAGCACGATGACTCTCCTGTTATACTTAAAAACCTACGAAATATTGCTGTTTTTTCAAAGGTTTTTGAATTTATCTATAATTGATCTTTAATTTCATAAAATTTATTCCCTCCTATTCGAAATAAGTGTCGTTTTAAAAAAAATACACACTTATTAAAAAAATTAATGAAATATCTGATATACCCTTATTAATTACATGTTAAAGTGTCTTGAAAATATAACCTGTGCAATTAAAATGTGAGAGAAATTAAAAGATAATTTTGAAAGTAAAATCATAAATATGCATAAAAAATCACAAACGACACTTTTTTAAATAATTAAAATTTCTCTAAAACAACACTTATTTTAAATAGGATAGAGTAACAGAGTAAAATTATTATCATATCCATAATGTTATAAAACTATCATAAAAAGACAAATTCACTTGATTATCAAAACATAGGCTTCGAAAAATAACAATATCAAAAGCTTGATGCAATCATGAATTATGAATTTGATCAGGTGAAGCCAATCTCAAAACGAAGAGTCTTGACTTTTGTAGGCCGAATCACGAAGTAAGGTAACTTCAAAGGCCCAATGACATAAAGACCTACTCAGTGCATCAAAATTTCTGTTGTTATATCCATGGAAACACAGGAAAAATAGGAGAGATCTTTGCAGGATGTGAATCAATATGCTTTCATATAACACATAATTCACAAGCAAGCAAATGTAGATCACTCGGAACTAATCCAAAGTTATACATAGTTCTAACCAGAAATGTTGGGCGTGTTATCTCGACTCACGGATCCTTCTTGACGCTGATTGATATCGCCCTGGTTCTGCTGGGCCTCTACTTTTTGATTCAAAGTTCTTTTCTTCCTTCTCATCAAGCACCCTATTCTGCTTCCGTAACATCTCCTCACAATATCTTCGCCACAAAATTTCCCTATCTTTTCTAGGCATCTTGTTATACCTGTGATCGGGCTTAAGAAGGCGCTTAGCTGTTGACCATGAATCAAGGACCGATTTCCCATCTTCCGTCTTCTGGGCAGCTGCTTCAGCGGTTATAACTTCAGCTAAGAGAGCTTTGAAGTCATGCGCGCATCTCTACGTAATGGCCCAAAAGGAGGTGTCATTGTAGTCATAAATTATCAAAAATGATCATGGAATCCAAAACCAAATCAAATTCCCTAAATTAGTCAAGTCCACAAAAGAAATACAGGCACTTTATGATAGTACCTCATGCAGCAACTTGACATGTTCTCTGAAGAGTTTCTCTACATCAGATGGATCCAAATCAGGGTTGGTTGCACGTCCTTGAGGATCTTTCTCCAATTTGGCCTTTGACTCTGTCCATGATGCCTAAGTACATAAGAAGAAAAGGTTAACAAATTAAGTAGCAGAAGCCCGTCTCAAATCCTAACAAAACTGAAGTAAAAACATCATCATTTGGTAAAGGCAAAGAGGGATAAAGAAATTCCAACACATCGAACTGCCACTTCCCTACGTTTGGGACCACTCAGATATTAATAGATGAACACTTCACATGCTTAAACAATACACCCAACAAAGCCATAACAGTTTTCACAACTACATGATTATTTGGAAACTAGTCTAATCAGCCAAATACCATGATATAGCAATCATAGAAAGCAAGAACAAAAAGCTCAAATCATGGCCTGCGTTCAATTTAAGGAATATTGATGTCCTTGTAGAGTTACAAATCAAGCTAATTCAAAAACCTTCAAACAGACAGGCTTAGCACCATTTAAAAGGCAGGAAATGTTGCAGTTCGGCTGTAGGTGTTCACGACCCCAACAGAAGATACTAGACAGTTATTCCTAAACATGTATCTAGTAACTAAACCCTATTGCTCTACCAGTTTGGAAATTGCTATAGATGGACAAACAACAGACTTGCATTATAAACCTCCTCTGATAAAATTGCAATTCAGCTTATGCCGTGACTTGTGATCATACCTGGGGGTCCTTAATTGTTTCGACAAGCAATGCTTGAAAGGAAGTCACTGCCTCCTTCCTACGTACTTTAACCCGCACCCTTTCCATTTCTTGTTCTTCTCTTTCCTTGCGTTTTCGCAACTCTCGCTCTCGTTCCTTCAGCTTGTCCTAGAAAAGAAATGGAACAAGTTCAATCTTTAATACCTATCATTATCAAAGAATGAGTCACTACTTCACTGCCCCAGTCAATCCAAGTTAACTGATGCAACTTGAAGGGACCAAAAATTAATATCTAACACTAAAAATGAAATATGTACACATATAACACCATGGTCATTAAACAAGGGCATCTTGATCAGGTATCCTGCATCCTCGTTATGACTCAAACTAATTACAAAATAGCATGCCTAACCCCCATCCACCCCAAATCATTCTGCATTCAATACAGATCAAAAGTGAAACAGGGACTACACAAGAAAAATTCAGATAAAAATTGTTTGAAAAAAGTAAAGTTAAAGATAATTGCAGTTTGCAACACTTATCCTGCTCGATTACATTCTTTCATTTTTGTAATTTTCCTTTTTCCCTTTTAAGTCAAGATCTCTCAAGTCTCAGGTACCCACAGATTGAAAATGCCATCTTTCTAAACCTTATTTGACTCACTGTTGACTGCTAATGCCCACAAACCCAGAAGCCAAGTCCATTATCTCTAAGCCCCTGTTTGGTTCAGCTTTTGGAGACTCCAAAAGCACTTTTTTCTACCGCAAAAGCTATTTTAAAGAAAAAATGGGTGTTTGGCTGTAAACTGTAGAAGTACTTTTAAAGTAGAAATAGCTTTTCCAAAAGCTAAAATACAGCTTTTTCAGAAGCTAAAATTTGGAGCTTTTCAAAAAAGCCCTCATTTTAACTTTTCCGGGTAGATGTTTTTGCGTCAATTACGTTTATAACGTTAACAGCCAACTTCGTTTTTGTGTTCAGTTTTCTCCTCCTCCTTCAACTTTCGTCTCTTGCTTTTCAAGTTACCTAGTTTCCTTCTGTCTCCTCTACCTCTCTTGCATATCTCTTCTTGTGTCTTCTCCTCCATTAAAGATGTGATTTTTCTCTTCATCGTCTCCATTTTCATGATACCTAGTTCGCTTTTGGGTTCGGAGTTATCGCTTTTATGGTTTATGATCAAGGAGAAGTAAAAGTGAAAAGTAAATCTGCCATTGACGTGGTTTTAGTTTCTCAGTGTAAAGTGCTTGTAAAACCTTTTAAGATCGTAGTGAGAAGACTAAATGAGTTTTGGAGGATTTCTTGATAGCGGTAGTCCCGGAGGAAGAGGAGGAGGAGTGAGAATCGTGGCGGGCGTACACCCATAACATGCCCACCAGTGCAATTGCTCAGCCACGGCTTGTCTCACCGTCGACGATCACCAAATCCATGTTTAACTCTCTTGAACTCTCTCTTGCTCTTGTATGATCAGACCACCGTCGATTTTCTGCTTCTCATTCCTAACTTTCCATTTCTCTAGTACTTTTTGTTTAGTTTTCTTGCTAAAGTTTTGTGCTTGCTCATTAGCAGCAATCGAATATACATGGCCAAAGTGACGTGGGTAGAGTAGCAGAGAACTTTGAACCTAGTGTGGGGAGAAGTAGTAGAGACGACGATCACAAGAGCAGATCTGGGAGCTTGCTTATTTAATTGGGGATTATTATATTATTTAACATTTTTATATATTTTAATATTTTAATATTAATTTTATTTCTTAAGAAAATGAGAACAACTTTTTAATAATTTTCTAAAGTGAATTTGTCAAATAATTATAAAGGAAATGTAAACCCATTGTTTAATATATTTTAAATATTATTTATATATATAAATAATTTTTATTATAAAAAATATAGTTAAAATTAATAAAAGTGCTTTTTATTTTTATGTTACCAAACAGTCTACTGTATGAAGCTCTTTTAAAAAAGCTGTTTTTTTAATTGACAGTCAAACAGTCAATTAGCTTCTTAAAAAAGCTCTTCTAGAAAAAGCTCTACTAATAAAAGCTCTACTGATAAAAGCTCTACTGATAAAAGCTCAACCAAACGAGCCCTAACTATTGGGTCTGTTGCAGTTTCATCTTGATGGCCCAGAATTACCCAAGGCATAACAACCCAGAGACAACTACTTGCCCACATATTTGGATGTGTACACATCCAACAGAAATCCTTAAGTCAAAATTAGCAATTACTAGGGAGCATGATAGCACTGTCCTAGACAGACCTACAAACATAAAGAAGAAAGTTTTATGTTACCCTGAAATGAAGCACCAATAAGACAGTAGCGCAACATAAAATGGTAACTGCAACTAACAACCAATATACGAAGTACATGTAAGGTATTATATCAAAAATAGAGTTTCTGATACATATGCAGCTGGTAGATGAACACCTCCAAATTGTAAGCCATATAATAACAGTAACGGTAAAAAAATAGAACATAAAGAGAGGAAAGGCCAAGGCAAGTTTATTACTATCGACTATAATTATACTATAAAAAGAAAAGGGAACTAGAAGTTCCAAACTAAAATCAACACCCTTAAATAAAACCAAGTATCGAGCATGAAAAGATATTTTTGACTGAACAAAGATCTTCGAACACAACTGATTAAAGTTAAGTTCAAACCTACTTCCAATAACATTTCTCATGAATAAAAATCAACAGTATATACCTGCTCCTCCCTCTTAGCTTTTGCCTCTCGATCTGCTTCCTCTTCGACAGATTTCAGCTGAGACAAATACTCGTTGAACAAAGCCTCCCTATCGTCGTGCTTTACAGATTTGTATCTTGGGTCGTTCCTTAAATTATCCTTCACCTACAGTAGGGACAACGGATATTGATACACAGGTTTATGGGGAAAAACTCAATGGAATGAAACATATCACAGCTTCTGATTTAGTTGCAAGACCCAACTTTTTTCTTCTTTTCCCTTTTTCTTTAAACTTATCATGCACCACTATCATCATAATTCATAGACAGATTACAGGACAAGACATTATTTTAACAGTAAATGAGAACACAAAGTCAGTTATAATCCTGGTAGTAAGCACACTTATATCAGAATTAATGGCACAGTAGAGTCCAACTGTCCAGAAATGAATCATACATACCCTAGATTCAATCCTCCAACTGTTAAAAGCTAATTGTCACATGGGTACTACCTTTGGGAGTTGATACGATGCAGATTTCAGTTGCATATAACAATTATAACTGCTGATAAGAAAATTCAGTTAAACATCGAAATTACCTGATTATATTATCAAAAGAGCACTGAACCATATTAACAAGAAAAATTAGCAGCATTGTCAACACACCAAAGTAATGTTGCTAAACGTAAATGGGAGGTCATAAGTAAGCAATTTCTTCCATTGCATTTGAAATGAGAAACACATAATAGATAAGTAGTACGTCCTAGTAGAAATTCTGCTGAGTTATGGGAAAGTCTAGAAGTACGCAACCTTATTCTCTAACTAGTAGAAAGACTGTTTCCGATAGACCCACAAATAATGGATATAGTAGTCAAATAAACAAATACAGCAAGTAGGTGAAGATAGCATTTATCTAATATATGCAACTTGCAATCATTTAAAAACAGTTTGGCCACCTTTAACTTTGATCCATTGAGGCTTTGGTGGATGGAATGGCAATTACACCCAGTAATCAATGAGAAAAGGTTAAGGTGAGACCTAAAATACCCCACAGTCTGATGATAACAGAAAACTATGTGTTTATATCCTTATCAGAAGTTAAATGGAACAAACAGAAAGGAGATCACTCCGGATAAGTTTCCATTTCTTTCATCCCTAGAAAAATGATATATTATCTGCATGGAACCAACTTAAACAATTTAAAACAAGATTTGCAAGCTAATTGAACATATTTCATCCTAAGAATATCCAGCACTTTGTATTTGAACTTTCCTTATGCATGAGCTCACTCGTTTTAAAACCTACCCTGGACCAACGTGAATTCACTGTGATATCCCCTCTTTCTTGAAGCATGGATTTGAAACTAGCCGCAGCAGCTGCACGTTCAGCTTCAGCTTTCTCATTTGCTGCCTTCTTCAACGGTAAAACCCTACAATGAAAACAAAAATGTTGTTCAATCCATGAACAATATTTGACATATATCATAGCAGAAGGTATTTACCATGCAAATTAAAAGAGATTCAAGGGCTAATATACACACCCAAATGATCCGAGAATCTCGTGACTAGCCTACTAGTCAGCTGACACATGTTGCTTTCAAGGGATATGTACAGAAATCACTCTGTCTCTAGGAAACAGTTCATGCAGATCTGAATAAGGAACTGGGCGAGAAATATAATGCAGAAAATAGCTATGGTAAATTACATTATTTGTTGTACAGGCACTAGCATAATGCGTGAATCCTTACATAGAAATGTGCAAAACATTTCTCCAAAAGTGACACCATTTTGTTAATAATTTTGCTTGATTAAATAATCAAAATGAAGTTTGGCTAGGTAAAACTAGTGGTTCAAAATACAAATCCTGTATTAGCCAAGTAAAACTAATGGTTCAAAATACAAAGCCTGTATTCAACCATGCCATTTATCAAATTGTTTCATATCATAGATGCGGATGCTCCCTATCTGCCACCACCTGTTAATATTGTAAAATAGGATGATTTATTGTCTGCGGGTGCAGCTGGAGTAGATGATCTAGAAAACACTCAAGAATTTGAAACTACCTATAAATAATATTATAAGGAATACAATTGCCAAAGATGCATCAACTATACATGGTCCAAATGTGTTATATACAGTCGAACATTCCTCCAAGAGAATTATATTCATAAGCAATTTTTTACTATTACCTGCTCCTCATGAAACAGAACATGTAATTTTATAAACTCACCGTCACAGTATTCCCAAATAATAAACACAAACACATAAATATATACATAATTTAAAAGCACAGAGATGCAATCTCATACAAAATCAGATAAAACAGAAAAGAAAATTAATAAAGCAATGGCACATCTTTTTGCAGAATGTATCCAAAATAGAAATTACATCACTATTCATAATAGGCATCCTGAAAAGGCTACTATCATCATCTGTATGGATAAAATGGTGACCACCAAAGTAATCCCTCGAGTTCCTATACACTAAGTAATTAAAAAAAAACAGCCAAACCAGTAGTGGTTGTAAATACTACATACAAAAGGAACTATTAGCCACAAACAGAATCTACCTATGTATTAGCAATCTGAAGATGAGTGCTGTGAGCAACACACTCTCAAGTGCACAGGTATGAATAATGTGTGCCTTAAAAAAGATGGAACGGAAAAAGCTCAAGACTAACATTAACAGATTTAACTAAAAACTAATTCCAATTCTTCTGGAATATCTAACAAAGTGATGGATCATCAACGATTTTTTTATCTTAAGGGAGTCACTGAATCAATTATGTCAAATGGACTTCAGCATCTAATCACCAATGACTTCGAAATCACACACACAGACGGAAGATTTAAAAGAACATTCAAATGGGAATAGGAAAAAGTGCAACTTAAATTACATTAACGTCACACAATCAGCCATCCTCTGTAACTAGTACCTCTCATTCAGTAAATGTTCTCGTTCTTTCCGTTCCAAGGCTTCAAACCGAGGATCATGGCCCCATTTCTTCCTGAAAGTGTGATAATCAGTGTTGTGATCAATGTCCTGAAAAAAAAAATTAGGCCATTAAGATACTTGCAATCCTTAGTCAAAACAACAAATGTTATCTAAAAACACATGAACCAAAGAGAAAGAAACAGAATTCAGATAAATGAACGAAACCTCCGATGCTTCTTCCAGTAACCGCTTGAATCCCTCTATTACGGCCTTCTGAGCTGCTCGTTTTTCCTTGCGTTCCTCCTCAGCACGTGTCTTAACATAGTGTTCAAACAATGACCTCCTTGCAGAATGACTTGGAATGGCCTGTAACATAATAAAACTTCTCATATTCAGAAAGCAAGGAACTTTATATGCTAAAATTAGAAAGAAAGCAACATTATGTAACAAAACTCAATAAGCATTTCCAACAGACATAGCCCCTTTCTGGTGCAGCTTCCAAATGCATGCACAAGTATCATTATCAATGTGACACAATGTTCACTAAATAACATCAAAGAAGAAGGTATCAATGCAGAAGCATTTCCATCGGAACATCAAGTAGCTGATGTTTTAACAAAGGGGCTGAACAGTTCAAGTTTTCACGATCTTGTATACAAGCTGGGAATGGAAGACATCTATTCCTCAGCTTGAGGGGGGGAGGGGCGTTGAGATACTAAACAGCTGTAAATAGATTATACTACGATATAAATAGGCTGTAAATAGATAAGATAGAATAAGTTTGAAATCCCTTAAATTAAGGGATTACATTAAATAGCTTTAGATAACTTTCCATATTTAAATTCTTACTTGTAATGTCCTATATATGGCAGTATACTTCCTATTCAATATATGAGAATATATGAAAATTCTTTCCCACACCATTTACTGTCACCATCTTTTATACCCAAAGGAATATGAGATAATTACACTAATGCCAGTGATCCCAAAGAGGTTGTGTTCCTAATCAACAGAACTTGTAATCCTCAAGACAAAAAAAAAAAAGCAAAAGAACCTTAAAACGTGGATCAAACACTATTTTAGGCAGCTCCTTATCCCATTTTGAGAACGGTGCCACTCCTCGTTCCTTGAGCATCTCCTGAAATTTTCAAGGATATAGTAAGCACAGGTAACTGATAAATAAGATGAAACATTTCCTACGGGTTTATAACTCAAGATCAGTTGACCGCACATGAGGCTCATAGTAATCAATTAATGACGTGAATCACCCCCCAAACCACTCCGCCATTCACTAGCAGTAATTAGTTTCTTTTAATATAGATAACTTTCAAATGCCTTGCTTCTAATTTCTAATTTCATTGTTATAGTTTTAGAAATATAAGCAACGAGCTAATCCCTAAAGCTATAATTCTAATTAAGTAGAAGGATAATGTACCTTAAATTGAATAATGCATTCCTCTTTAGTTGGACCATTATCTTCATCCTCCGAATCAGTAGAGGTGTCGGTCATATTACCATCGCTATTCGCATCTTTAGACCTGTCTTTGCTATTCTCATTTTGCAAACCCTTGGTTGGTGTCTCAACTATTCGTGACCCATTTGATTCGGATGCAGCAATTCCTGATGAAAGTGGAACAGGAGGACTAATTGGAGAACCAGAATCTTGCAACTTCTTTTTTATCAAATCCAGTGCAGATGATGTTCCTGGCACACCTGATGGCCTAAGGACTGCAGCATCACGACCACCTGTGTTAACAGCAGGAGTACTCAAACTAATTGAAGCAGGTCCTTTTTCATTCGGAACATCAGTATGTGGGACTGACAAGGCATTGCTTTTTGACAGGTCTGCTTCCTGTCTCTTCCTTATTTCTGTCACCTCAAGTGGGACCTGCCAACTACTTAACTAAAGACATGGAGAAAGAGAATTAGAAAATAAAAAATATAAGGCAGGAAAATAACTCACTAGCATAGACAAATATTTGGCTTCAGAAAAAACACCACAAAGCCAAGTTTTTTCTTCTCTCTCTGATTAATAGTGCTCTAATTTTCAAATTGCTACTAAATTCCCAACATACTGAGATAACACTGGAAAACAATTTCTCACCATATGGCATGTTTGGAATAGTACAACAAGGCAGTTTTTGGTAGTCTACCTTTGTTTTGTTGTTGTAGTAATATTTCTTGCCATCATTAGTGGTGATTAGGGCCCAATCTGTACCAGCCAAATTTTCCCTAAACACAAAAAGAAAGAATATATTGAAAATGGAACATATAGAATCCAGTTGTGTTTTCTTATCCAAAAACTAAAGAGAGACTATTGTTTCTTTCATTTTATATTTCTCTATCTAATTCTTTCCTCCACTTCTTTTATGCCCAAACACAAGTTCAGCATGTCCTTTTAAGGCTCTCCAACAACAAAGAAGAGCCAACAGTCATTTTTCCCAGACAGTATCTGAACCATGCAAGTATGCAGATAAAGTTACAGAAATAAAGAGGCCAAAAGGAAATATAAGGACAAAATCCACCCATCGTGAAGTATATGCTTACATTGATACTGGTGTTGGCTGCACTGGAACCTTGTTAGGCTGCATCCAGATTAAAACAAAGCAAAAGAATACTTTCAGCCACACTGCGGGTAGTAACAAGAATGCTACTATGGAAATACACTAAAACAAGAAGTAACCTTTAAGAGAAACCCAATTACAATGACAATGGAGTGTAATAGGAACATGCATCAATAAACCATGAAAAAAACTAAAAAGATCTTTAAAAGAACAGTTGTATTGTATTGAAGAATACAAAAGGTATTAAAAAAAAGATTGAAGAAAAAAAATAAGACATAAGACAGAATCAAATTATTAAGACATAAATTAAGAACCTTCATAAGAAAAAAATATCCAGAATATTATTGATTCCTAATTTGTCTCGGTCAACTAGTAATCAGAAATTAGAGTTTCAACAAGCAAACAAGCTAAGAGACACATAGACATTGCCCATTTTAGGATATTAAGGACACTCCTCGACTGAAAATTATAACCGCACAACAACTAACAAACTACATTGCTCCATTCTTCAATCTACTACAATCTGCAAAGCTAATAGTGAATTAAGAAAAAAGCAAGTCTCATACAGTTATAACACAGTTTCAGACAGGTATTCCGTGTACCTCCCCTTTAAAGCCGGGAGGTTTCTCATAAGTTGAAACCCCTGTTAGAGCATTATAGTAATAAACAACTCCTGCATCAGTCTTGTGTGCAGTCCATGTATCTGATGGTTCATTGCTGGAAGTATTATCCACGATGCCAACATGTGGATGGCTCTTGATATCTGCAATGCACCATTTAACATTGATAACAAAAGTTTTAATCCTTGTAATCTTAGTAAGGAATAAACAGCTCTTACATTGTAAGTTTATGAGTATTCAAGCATGAAACCCTGAGCGTACCAATCCCAGGAGGTAACTCTGCCTGCACCCCTGAAGCACCGACCAACTGATGGCTTGAAGCTAAAAAGGATGCAGGATTTGCATCTGCGGAACCAATTGAAGAAACACCAGGAGGCTGGGAATCAGATGAAACAGACAATTGAGGGGTCACTTGTGCAGGTAAATGAAAGGACCCAGAATAGACGGTAGGATATGGCATGTATGGTGGCCTGCCAGCTATTTGTTGGGGTTGCAACCAGAGTCCCTGAGGTGAAGCATTCATAGGAGGTAAAGAAGCATAAGTTGGATAAATTTGCTGCTGAACTGCTGCATGTGAAGGAGGTGTTGTCATAGCAGGCCTTTGAACAGCAGAAGCAGATGAAACAGTTGTGGGTGGAAGCATATATGGTGGAGATGGTGTTAATCCAGGAGGCCCAGGTGTTCCAGATATTACGGACAATCCATGAGGCACAGAAGCAGGAAATCTAGAAGGTCCTTGTTGAATTGGTGGGCCCAGGTTTGGAGATGATGATACACTTCCAGTAGAACTTAATGGAGGACGAAGGGGAAATGATGCTGGCTCTGACATAGTTGATGAAGATGTCAAAGCATTGAGGTGTGCATTTGCAACTGATGAATCCTACATTGCATTATGCAAAGATATTCAAAATAAGTCCTTGGACTTTGTAGAACAACTTATCAGTAATCATTTTAACCAACTGACCACAAACTAGAGATCACAAGACACTCTAAGCAACATATCTAAGAAGAACCAACTTGACAAACGGACACAAGACACTCTAAGCAACATATCTAAGAAGAACCAACTTGACAAATGGACTTTCACCTCGTCATGTATAGCTATTATCATGAGCTCATCAATCAACCACATGATGAATTACTAAAAGATATTAAGATCTTTGATTCCATTGCTAAGATTCATCAATCAATGAGAAATGTGGATAACAAAATCGAATCAACATTTATAATTTTAGCATAAATAGGACAGTCTTAGAATATAATCATCTTATCACTACTTAGGAATGTAACACCTGGCACATTACAAGACAAAGCCACCTATAGAAATATGATTTAAGAGCCACATTCACCAAGGAAGTAGTTCACCAACAAATTCACGTATACAGGCAAACTTATTTATATATATATAGCACTATGTAGTTTAATAAGTAAATTCATAGCGCAAAAAGCATTCAACTAATTTGCTGGGGTAGAAGTCCTCACATACACCCAAGATAAAACAAACGAGAAAATTTTTGAGTTGATGTATGTATATTACTATGACATCATCGGAGTACCGTCGGGCAAGTCACATTCCACTCATTTAAAAACCTCAGCAGGCTTCAAACATACTAGTCCACATTACCAGATCTTAACCAGACCTTCCAGCAAGGACATTGGAGACAGATTAACCACATACTTACAGGTTTCTCAGATTGATCTTTCTGCATAAGATGACTGTTCGCATAAAAAGAAAAATTTGTAGCATTGGGAAGAGCAGTTGCAGGATTTGGTAGGATAGGAGCGGTTGGTGCTAGAGAAAAGGAAGTAGGACGTGCAGAATGCCCAAAAACCAGAGATTGTGTGGGTGCCACAGTAGATGGATTGTTCTTTCCGGCATGAAATTGACCTGGAGGAAATGGCTGTAACAGGACAGGAATAAACTTCAAACAACTATAACCAGCTTTTTACAAAGAAAATAGATCAATAAAAGTAGTCATTAGACACAATAAGCAAATGCAAATAATCCACTGAATGTTTTTGTAGTGATCTGAAATCCTAAGCAACAATCCATGGAATCAATTATTAGCTAATTGTCCTTTTACAGTTTCCAAGGTATCCAACCAACATTCAAGTTGCATTGAATAAGTTTGAAAATAATATATGGAAAATCAATTCCCAGGTTAACCGCCTAACATAGATGATTTCCTCAAGCCTACTTTCAAGGGCATAACCTCTTCACCCGCCATCTCCAGTTCCATTCCACAAATAGTTATTGAACGTGAATTTAATCAAGTTATGACCACTTACTCCACTAGACAGGGACTGCTGATTGCCAGGAAAACCAATAGAAGTTGGTGAAATGTTGAATGTAAAAGAGGGTCCAACAGATGAAGCCAGACCAGGGACTGCAGGTTGAATAGCAGGTGGTCCTGTAAGATGAGAGTCACTAGCCTGCAAAGGAGAAAATTCTACACATTATCACTCTTCAGATGATGAATAATGCCCAAGTAAAGATGAGGCGACAATACAGTTAATTGTAACTTACATGAACTTTATCAGAATTGGCTTGTAAGCATTCTTCCTTGTGGTCACTAGAGAGACTGCTGGGGGCCTCAGATATGATCATAGTAGCTGCTGTTGGATTCGAAGAATCACCAGATAAACCTTCAGATGATGCGCCAGATACAGATGCCTGAGATGTTGATGACCGCACTTCCTGTGGTAACCAAGCTGGAGATGCCATTCTTAATCTGCAAGGAAAAGAACGAAAGAAAGTGAATAAAACAAACCACAGACAAAATAAGCAAGCATAAATGCCACCATCATTAGCCTACTGCTAATCACATAACCCCATACCCTTTCTCTAGAAAAACCTATCATCAGTCTCCAGCAATCTCAACACTCGTAGCTACAGCAATAACCAAAGCTTTTCTCACATTCATCGACCAAACCACATATTTCGATTCCAAAAATGCAAAAAAACAGATAACAATAACAATAATTACAAAACCCTAGCTCGCTGCCTATGCCTTTCACTAAATTCACCATAGACATCATTTTCTCACTCAAACAAGAATAAATAAAACAAAGAGATTCCAGTCCCCAAACAAATGCAATTAGACTTTTCTGCAAATTTCAGAAGAAAAATTAAACATTCCCCCGAACATGATAACTTTTTGCATCGGACCAACAGGCCAAATTGTCAAAACAGAAACGAATAAGGAACAAACCTCTTAAGAAGACTCGACGTCGCCAATGGCGTATCGTCGACTCGTCTATGCCGGAGAATCCAACGGTCGGCGTTGGTGGAGGTTGTGTTAGATTGGGAACTCTTAACGGTGAGGTTTCGCTGGGTTGGATACAGGGTTTACTATAATTGCGACGACGCGGGTTAAGAAAGCGGGTGGGCTAGCCTATGTATAACTATAACCCAATATAATTTTACAAAATTATCATAATCTTACTTATAATCCCCTACTAATTATTGAATTTACTGTTATAATATATGGACAAAAAAAAAGTAAGGTGTGTTTTTTAATAATAAAAATTAAAAAGTTTATGAATAATTTTCAATTTTATATTTAAATAAAACTCTTAATAATTTTATCAGGAAATTAATTATTTCAAAACCTAAAATAAGGTTATTAATTAATTTAGACTTGAGTATTATATTTTATTTCTAAAATAATTTATTTAATTATATACACAAAATAAAGTATACAAGTTATTAATATTTTTAAGATTCATATTTGACAAGGTGAAAACTATGATAGTGTACTTGTTTATTTCTTTTATATATAATATTTTGTCATATACCAATTTAAATTAGTTAAAATAAATATTGAGACATTTTAAGCGGCTAACATTAAATAAATAAAATAGTAAACTATTAGATATGGATTAAATCTCTCTTTTTTAATAATATTTTTATTTGTTTTTTAAAAAGTAATCTCTAATCATTATTCACAATTAGATTCATTATACATACATAACAATGCATATGAAATAGCCTCTCGTTAATAAGCTCTCAACTTCCATCTTATTCTTAATTTTGTCAACCATAGTGGCATTTGTGTTGTAATTTTCTAATGTTATTATTGTCAACTTCTTAATGTTCAAGTAGATCAAACAATTAACTAGTACACTTATTAGCTTATTATTTGTATAAGACATCAAACGATAAATAAACTAAGCATTTGGAAATAAAATTAATTACAATAAAAGAAAAGAAAATCAACACAAAAATTTATCAAAGTATATTTCTTAAACATAATTTACCTTGTAATACAACTGCATAAAATCTAATTATGTTAATATAATGTGATGTCATAATCATGTAACATTTCTTTTGATTTTCATGTAACCACAATTTTGATTTAATCACTACTTTTTTTTTTTGAAACGTAGGAATTCGCGATTGTTATCCTTTGGATGCGTACTGAGTAAATCTTCGGATTGACTCAATAGCCTGCAAATCACGTCAACCGGGTACTCTGCACTACCTTGTATAACAGGCTCAATCGAAAGAACGTAGATAGGGGGATTCGAACATTAGACATAAAAAATTATATGTCAATGCCACCTTGCATGCAATTTAAGTTAGAATATATGATCTTTAAATAAACTAGGTTCAAACCTACAGGTTGTGGCTCAGTTGATTAAGCAAGTTGGGCATGTGGGAAGAGCTCTTGGGTTCGATCCCCACTAAACACACCCGCAAGGAAAGGCAAGGAGCCTTAATTGTGACGAAGCTCGGCCCGGATTAGTCGGCCCAATTGGTTCGAATACCGGTGGTGTAAACCTAAAAAAATACTAGGTTCAAAAATAAAAATTACAGGCAATTTACAATTTATACACAAATCCACATAAAACGGTAGGAAAGGGTTAGACCTATGTAACCTACTTCAAAAGCTTTAATGGTTAATATTTTAGGTTATTAATTTCTCCTAAAGCTTTAATTTGAATCAATTGACTTCTTTAATTGCTAATGAAGCCCTAAGCTTAAGCTTTTAAACATGAAAAACATAGGCAAAACATGATTGATAAGATCAAACAACTACAATCATATGAACATATTGAACAATTTGTAAATCCTTAGATTTTTGGAGAATAGTTTAAGAAACTAAGAACACCAAACTAGTCATATTACATATCCTAAATCTATTAAACATTTAATTCTCATATCACATAACCAACCCTCTTAATTGTCTTGATATTGTAAAAAGCAACACAACAACAATGATGGAGCTCGAATGCATTGGTTAACCTGGGCTAGAATGTGTGGATCTAAAACTACCAGAGGAATGGGTTTTCGACACTTACACTGGTATAACCTTGCAATGCTAGCCAAGCAGGGCTGGAACCTCATACACAAGCCTGCTTCTCTTCCAGCAACGTTACTCAAAGCTAAATATTTCCCCAGGGCCTCGTTCCTGGAAGCACCAAACGGGTCTAATCTTGGTTTTCTTTGGAGGAGTATATTACATGCTAGAGAATTGCTCAAGTTAGGTACCCGATGGAGAGTCAGCAATGGAGAGACCATGTCTGTTTGGACTGATCCGTGGATCCCGCACGAACCAGATTTTCGGGTACAATCACCAACGGTGGAGGCCCTTGAACATTTGAAAGTGAAAGACATCATCCTCACCGAAGAAAATGAATGGGATTTCCAATTCATCCAAGGTATCTTTTGCAGCATCGATGTGGAAGCTTTAAAGGCCATCCCTTTGACCAGACTCAACCACATGGATACTATGATCTGGCATTTCACCACCGATGGCTTCTATTCCGTGAAGTTGGGCTATCGTGCAGCAATCCAGTGGTTAAGCACCATCGAGCACGAGCATCATGGGGGCCCGTGGATGAAATTGTGGAAGCTCCCACTTCCTCCCAAAGTAAAGGACTTCCTATGGCGAGCTTGTCGGGGGATACTCCCAGTGCGAGCAGCTTTACAACGACGGGGAGTGGATATAGCTGAACAATGCCCATATTGTGTTGAACCCGAAACCATTTCTCATGCATTGTTAACATGTGTTCATGTGAGACCCTATTGGGCGTTACTTGTGAAAGCAATCTAGAAGGGGGGTTGAATAGATCGTAAACTTTTTCGCGAAATTCTACAATTAAACAAATAGTTAATACACAAACAATCAAAATAAAATTAATTAAACAGAGATAGTAGGGAAGAATGGCAAACACTGTTTTTATAGAGATTCGGTGCTAAGACCTACGTCCTCTACCTAAGCTCCCACTTAGGATTTGGCAAACCACTTTACTGTACACTTTTTAGTTCAGTGCGAACTTTTTACAACCCAACTTGATTTCCGGCTCAAGCTACACCTCACAACCTGATTTGACTTCCGACACAAATCCAACCTCACCTAGTGATTTTCTTCTAATCACTCAACACAATAACAATGATAATAAAGTGAAATAAGATGCTCAATACAGCTTAATAAACTTGAATGAACTAAGAGCTATCGAGAGCAATATTCTATGAAGGATGATCAGAATGTTTTGCAAAAATGTGTTGCATCGATCTCTTTGATGTTCCTCCTTTTATAAGCATGCTCCAGACGTTGTAGATTGTCTTATAGTCGTTGTAGATCCTCATAGACTTTGTAGATCGTCTTCTTCCGATTGATGATACTCAGAGACGTTGTGGATCTGATTTTTCATCCGTTAGAAATCACTTGACTTCGTTATAACATGTTCAGCTGTACCTGTAAGTCGACTTGTCGTGATGTGTAAGTCGACTTGCAGCAACGTTTTTCACAAAAACTTCAACCCCGCTCTTCGATAACTCGACTAGTCGACTTATGACATACAACTCGACTTATGTGAGCTTCAACAGATAAATTCCTGATAAACTTCAATCTTTGCAATAATAGTCCATGATCTTTTCAATAAACATCTTTTGCACGTTTGAACCATGTCATTGTCTATCTCTTGAACGTTGGAGATTATTATTAACTTGATTTGCATACATCCTTTAATTGAATATCAGTCCAAAAATACCTGAGATAATTTCTTAATCAATTCTATACATTTTATTATTATCAAAACATAAAGGGATTTTATTTGTCAACCACCATTGGTCCAACAATCTCCCCAATTTTTATAATGACAAAACATTTAGGATTTGTTTAAGAAATTGAAAACAAAGAAAAATTGTTCAAGGTTTTTATGCCTTGTTGTATTGATTAGATAAACTCCCCCTAAATCAATAAACCTATGAAATCAATAATAATTGCAAAAGCCAATCAAACAATTTATTACAATGCAATTTCAATTTATCAAGACAATTTTATCAAAACATTTTTTAATCGAGACAATTTCAATTCCACAATTTTATCAAAGCATACTCCCCCTTTTTGTCATAATCAAACAAATGTTAAGCAAAGGAGCAGTAAACCATATCCATTCCCAAAAACAAAGAGCACACAAATCCAAGATCACAACACATAATAAAAGTCATAATACGCAAAACAAGTTAAAATCAAATGTGGGTCAAAGACAAAATGCAACATCCATCAAAGGTGAGAGACATCATCATGTCGACATCCTAACTTGTCGAAAATCTTCTGGATGCTTTTATCCAAGCGAGTAAGCAAACTTTGTTGAGAAGTAAGGCTTCTCTCCATGCGTATAAGCTGAACCTGTTGATCATCGAGACTCTCATTTATGTTGTCTAATTGATCTCAAATTTTCTGAATTTCATCTTGAGAAACGTCACGCCGACGAACACTGCTTGGTTGAGAACTACTAGGACGATCATTGGTTCTCTTGGAACGTTGCCTTCGAGGCACTTCTTCACTTTCCAGAGTTAAACCAAGTTTCTCCACATGATCAGAATACACCCAACCTTTTTCTACTGTTCTCACCAACTTCATGCTCCTCAAATTATAGGGTGTAAACCTCCAACTATGTTGGAACCCCTCCCCGGTGAATCGCAGGCCCTATGTCCTAAGTGACATCTGGGCGTGCGTGTCACAAGGGAAGGATTCCTCACCACGAGAGAAACCTCGAATCGCACTTAACGAAACATCATCCGAACAACACTCGACAATTTAAATTGCCAATAATTTAAACAAACCTATTTAATAAGGAAAAAGGGATCGGGGTCTAACAAACTAGCCGGATACAGATAATGAGTATAAGGAATTAAATTACATTTTTGTACCTTGGAGATGGAAGGAATCAAAGCTACATATGGCATTCCTTTATATCGGACTGGTTTCCCTTTAAGCTCTCCTCGTAATAAACTCGCCTTTTTCTGCATCATTTGAATAATGAGACTTAGATAATTTATCTTTCTCCCTTCTTCTAAGTGCCAAAGAATTTCTTTATCCAAGATTGTAATTTGATTATTGCTGGCCTTTTTAGGATACACAACTCTATTTATTGCATAATGGAGCAACCGATAGTTCAATGGCAAATGCATTGCCTCATAAGGTGGTGTATGGTCAGAACATAATCTACTAAGCATTTCATCACCTTTCTCTTCAGTATAACCGAAATTTTCCTCAACTTCTTCATCAGTATCACCATCTTCATATCTCAAAATATCCAAATCTATTAACGAAGCTCTAGGCCTAACTTCTCCTCTAGGCAACCCAAACAAAATGGATAAATTTTCTTCACAGATAAAAATTTCTCTTTCTTGAACAAATGATTTCAGATGCATTCCACTTCTCACATTACTTCTAGTCACAACCAAATTGGCATAAAATTCTCTAACCACATCTTCATATATGTTGTCCGAAAAACCCAAAAATTCTCTTAAACCGAAACTAGTAATTTCAGAAAACAGATCCTTAAACTCGCTATGGTCTAGTTCAGCCCACTCAAACCTCATTGAAGGAATTAAGACTTCGGTTTTAAGTACCTTATTGTACAGATGTTGGGCTTCCCGTGAAATGAACCGTGGTTCAATCACGTCGTCCTCTCTCGTTTCTCCTCCCCTTGAAGATGACCCATGAACTCGTGGTCCATGTGGATTAGGAACTCTGGAATCTTGTGGAGGTGTTGGTTGTTTGCCTTTCCCACTTGATTTTCGTGGAGCCATAAAGAATTGGAGTGATTTTGGAGAAAACGAAAATTAGGGTTTGGAATGTCGTGAAGGGGGTTTCAAAAGATGAAGGAAGATTTGATGAAATAATGTGTGGGTTGTGTGTTTATGGTAGTCGATTGATGATGGATAGTGAAGATTTGAAGAGATTTGAAGGTATAAGTCGACTTGGAGAAAGGAATTTCAGAGGTTAGAGAGAAGAAGTTTTCGTAGAAAGAAAGAGAGAATGGGTTTTTAAAGAACCCTTGTATCCATAAGTCGACTTATCGACCTCCATAAGTCAACTTGTCCTATAATTGCTTCTTCCCAAATCATAGGTCGACTTATCGAGTCGACTTGTTCCTAATTTTTCTTCTGTCCTAGAACATTAGTCGATATGCCAAACAAAATAACTTGTCTCATTCCTCAACAGCAGTAGACTGAAACTCCAATTAATCTACTGGTAAATTTCTAAACCTTAATAGAGTCGTTATGACGATGTATCTCTGATGGAATTGCTTATGTTGCCGGACCAATTTTGATATGATAGTGTATGCAAATAAATATAATCAACTAAGAGAATTTAAATCACACATACCTAGTTTCAATTTAATGTTTGTAAAAACATCTTCTTTAAGAGGTTTTGTAAATATGTCAGCTAATTGATCACAAGAAGAAACATGTTTCAAAACAATGTCACCTTTCAAACAATGATCACGAATAAAATGATGTCTGATTTCAATATGTTTAGTCCTACTATGCAAAATTGGATTCTTACTCAAACAAATTGCACTAGTATTATCGCAATAAATAGGAATATTTTTAACAACAACACCATAATCAAGTAATTGATGCTTTAGCCAAAGAACTTGGGCACAAGCACTTCCAGCTGCTACATATTCAGATTCAGCTGTGGAAATAGCTACACTTACTTGTTTCTTACTAGCCCAAGAAATCAAAGATGAACCTAGAAAATGACATAGACCACCAGTACTTTTTCTATCAATCCTACAACTACCATAATCAGCATCACTATATGCATACAAGTCAAAAGAATCACATATAGGATACCATAAACCATGATTAACAGTTTTACTCAAATATCTGAAAATTCTTTTGCAAGCAGTCAAATGAGATATTTTAGGATAGGATTGAAATCTAGCACATAAACACGTAGCAAAAATTATATATGGTCTAGAAGCAGTTAAATATAAAAGAGAGCCGATCATACCTCTATAGAGTTTTTGATCCACATCCTCTTCTTGTTCACATTTTTCCAAGACCAAATTTGATGCCATAGGTGTAGCTGCTACTTTGCA
>JAOSBM010000003.1:6296199-6309071 GCA_027568955.1 Erythroxylum tenue
TGCAACCAATTCAATTTTCACAAGATAAATGTATCACATAATGCATGAACATGCAATTGTAATTACTAACCCTCACTGAACACTCATAATTACCAATTTACCCTTTCCCCTAGGTTCCGGGATGTTACAAAGAGCAATAGTCTATGAAGGATGATCGTAATGTTTTGCAAAAATGTGTTGCATCGATCTCTTTGATGTTCCTCCTTTTATAAGCATTCTCCAGACGTTGTAGATCGTCTTATAGTCGTTGTAGATCCTCATAGACGTTGTAGATCGTCTTCTTCCCGTTGATGATACTCAGAGAAGTTGTGGATCTGATTTTTCATCCGTTGGAAATCACTTGACTTCTTCATAACATGTTCAACTGTACCTGTAAGTCGACTTGTCGTGATGTGTAAGTCAACTTACAGCAACGTTTTTCACAAAAACTTCAACTCCGCTCTTCGATAACTCGACTTATGTAGGGTAACTCGACTTGTGGGGTTATTAAACTAACAGGTCTAAAAATGTAAGTCGACTTATGACATACAACTCGACTTATGTGAGCTTCAACGGATAAATTCCTGATAAACTTCAATCTTTGCAATAATAGTCCATAATCTTTTCAATAAACATCTTTTGCACGTTTGAACCGTGTCATTGTCTATCTCTTGAACGTTGGAGATTATTATTAACTTGATTTGCATACATCCTTTAATTGAATATCAGTCCAAAAATACCTGAGATAATTTCTTAATCAATTCTATACATTTTATTATTATCAAAACATAAAGGGATTTTATTTGTTAACCACCATTGGTCCAATAACTTGTTGTGTCTCCAGATGTCCCATGTTTTGTTACTTTTTGCAAGATCTGTTGAATGGTCAGATGGAGGATGTAGGGCGGGCGTGCATACTACTTTGGCATTTGTGGCAAGCCAGAAACTCCTTCATCTGGCAGCAACACAGGCTCGACCCCTGGATCCTAGTGTCCAATTCAAACCGTTACTACGACGAGTGGAACCAAGCCCAAGTTTCAACAGATGCTTCTGGCATTCCCCAACGACCAAGGCCCAATGTTGTCCGATGGTCTAGCCCTACCGGTGGCTCCGTGAAATGCAACTTTGATGCAGCCATTCAATCAGGTAAGGGCACTACGTCGTATGGTATCGTGATCAGAGGTGCACATGGTCTTTTCCTCAAATGTTTGTCTGGTTTTGCTATCTCCAACTACCCACCACTTATAGCCGAAGCCATGGCGTTCAAGGAAGCTTTATCATGGTTAAAGCAGCTGTGTTTTACCTCCGTGGAGGTGGAAACGGACTGCCTCCAGCTCGTGCAGCGTTTCCACGGTGCACATTCGGGCATCAATGAGTTGGGAGCCATTTTGGATGACTGTAAATTTCTTTTTGGTCGATTTCACTCTTGTTCGCTTACATGGGTTCCTAGGAATGTTAATAGGGCAGCTCACTTATTAGCTGCAACAGCTCCTGGTTATCCCAATAGATCTAGATGGGATATTCCACCAGATTTTTTGCTCAACACTGTCCGATGTGAAACCGAGTTTCATCAGTAAATGCATATCCTTTCCAAAAAAAAAGAGGAAAAAATATTTTTTAACATATCAAAGAAAATAAGAATCTAAAGGACAAGTAAGAAGTTGCCATATTAATAATTCCTATAGACCCCTCCCCTTTAAAAGAAAATGAAAAGTGCTATGGATATATTACAAAACTACCACGAAATTTTAAGCATAAAAGAGAATATAGACAATGTCTTGTACACGTTTTATTGTCAAGGGCTATTTTAAGGTTTGACCTAACATTATATTAAGGTTTCAGGTTAATGGGTCTAAACCATCTAATTAAGTAGGAGTATTATATGTGTGGAAACCCTAATGAAATATTTCTAACTTATGGTTGATAAATTTGGAATAAGCACTATACATGTAAATAAGTGGTTATGGTCCTAAGAGAACTATTAAGGTTTCTTTTATGATATCCCATTGTTAAAAAAGATAGACAACGTTCATCCTTTTTACATGTCCAGTATACGATTTTTAAAAGGATTTGCCCAAGTTTAACACCTAAAATATTTTCCTCCCTTTTCAAAACCCATAAGTTAATTATATACTTTCAGGCTTTGGTCAAATTTTAATTTTAATTAAAATAATATGGAATTATAATGTTAATTTTAGCTATTGATTAATTAAATTTAACTTTTGACATTTGTATTTTTAATTATCGGTTGTTGATATTTTAAACTAATTAATTGAAACAATATGTTATCAAAGTAACCTCTTTCATGTAGATTGACTAATTATAAAATTATCAAAACAATTGTGTGTGGATGAATTGCAAGCGAATAATAATTTGCCCAAAGGAAAATTGTTATTTGGTCAAATTTTAAACATACTTGTGATGATAAATCTATGATAATTATTCGAATTTCATTGTAAATTATAAGTCACTCTAAAGAAAGGCTTATGATTTGACAAGAACTTATTGTCAATATTTGATCACTATAATAAGAGTACCACTTACAAATTGATATTTTTGTCCAAAGACTAAATATCAATGTTATGTTATGTATTTTGTGATGGGGTTGCAATTATTTGAATTTATTGATTGTGTTTAATTCAAATTTTAATTGCGAGTCTGTTGTTTGTTATTTTTTGTTCTCTATTCACTGAATACTTTTGCTACTACAATATCTGTCAACATCAACTCTAAAACTGTGCTTGATGGCACAAACTTTGAGGTTTGAAAAAAGAAAGTCATGATTATTCTTGGTTCCATTGATCTAGACCTTGCTCTTCGAATTGAATGACCCTCCTGTGGATGCAAGTTCCTCTAATCACAAGATGGATTGGGAGAAGTGGGAACACTCAAATCACGTAAGTCTTATGATCATAAAGCATGCAGGTCAGAAATATTCAGGGGCACAATATTTAAAGAGAATGACAAAATCTCAAATCACATGAGTCTTATGATCATAAAGCATGCAGGTCAGAAATATTTCGGAGCACAATATCTAAAGAGAATGACACAAAATTGTTCCTTAAAGACGCGAGCAATGTTTTGCTAAAAAATGAAAAGGTGGAAATAAGTACTCTTCTTGCCAATCTTGTTTTCATGAAGTATAAGGGTAATAGGAACATCAGGGATTATATTATAGAAATGTATCCTCTCGCTTTAAAACTAAAGGCATTAAAGTCAAAGATATCTAAATATTTGCTTGTGCATTTGGTTTTGATCTCTTTTCCCATACAATTCAATTCATATTGTAATCAAAAGAGATATTAAAGCAAAGAAGGTTAAAAGTGCTCATTTGGCATCCAACTCTAAAGGCAATAATAAGAAGAGAAAGAAAGATAAGGAAGTTGTAGGTAATGGACCACAAAAGATACAACATAAGGAACCAAAACAACAAACTAAAGAAAATGTTTGAGGGATAAAGAAAGGAAAGGAAAGCACTTAATCATTCTTGATTGTTGCAAAATTAATGGTAGGCTTTGGAGTTAGTCATTTGCTTACTACTTGTGTGGAAAGACTTCTTATAAGAAAAAGGAATGTACCAAATATCATGCTTGACATGCAAATAAATGTACACTTCTTTTTTTTTTGTTTGCTTGAAGGTTAATTTGATCTTAGTAATTAGTCACACTTGGTAGTTAGATTTTAATGCTACAACTCATATAAGTGTGTCCAATTAGGGTTGCTAGAGCTGCCAAAAACCCAGTGGTTAAAGATAAATTTATATAGGTGATAGAATGGCTGTTGAAGTTGAGGCAATAGGGATTTTTAGATTATCACTTAGGACTAGAAATTGTTTGGATTTAAAAGAGACTTATGTTGTACTATCGTTTAGGCAAATTTTGGTTTCTATTTCTTTATTAAACAATGTTGGTTATTATTATTCATTTGAAAATATAGACAATTTAGTCTTTTTCATTATTAAGGACTTATCAGTTATGATTATTTATCAAAATACAATAACCTATACTTACTTGATATATTTGTTTTATCTAATGAATCCTTGCATGTTAATTCATGAAGTGTTAAAAGAAAATTAATAAATGATGATTTTGCTTGGCATAAGCTTTTAGGGTATATCTCTAAATAAAGAATTAAAGGTTTATGATAGATAGAATTCTTGATCCACTTGATCTATCAAGCGTTAAAGTTTGTGTCAAGTGTATTAAAGGGAAGCAGACTAACATAAGGAGATTAGGTGCCAAAAGGTCTTCAGACTTCTTATAACTAATTCATACAAAAATTTGTAGGCCATTTCCTACACCTTCTTGGAATAATAAAAAACAATTTATTATGTTCACATATGATTACTCATATTATGGGTACCTTTACCTCATTCATGAGAAGTCATAGGCAATGTACATGCTCAAAGTTTTCAAAATTGAAGTTGATAATCAATTTAGCAAAGGGATTAAAAGTGTTAGATATAATCGTGATGGTAAATATTAAGGTAGATGTGATGATTCAGGTTAATAACATCCAGATCCATGTCAAATTTCTAGAATAATGCAGTATCGTTCCCATAGTACACTATGCTAGGAAGCCCTATCGTGAATGATGTTACTAAGAGACAAAACAGAACATTAAAGAACACAGTGAGGAGTATAATTATTCACACTTTCTTACCATATTCGCTTTGAGGTGAGGCATTAAAGACTACAAATTACATTCTTAATAGAAATCTAACTAAGGCAATGAATAAAACATATTATGAATTGTGGATGGGTAGAAAACCTAGTATAAAAAATTTTCATATTTAGGGTTATCTCATTAAGGTAAGGCCATGTAGGCTAAATGAAAGGAAACATGACTTTAGAACTGTCAGTAACTATTTCGTTGGAAACTCTAAATAGTCATAAGGTTAAAAATTTTATGATCCCACAAGTAAATCTATTTTTGAGATGGGAAATGCCAAATTCCTTCAGGATGTTGAGTTTATAGGAGAAGATAAGGTTAGAGACTTTGTCTTCAAAGAGGAATTCACCTCTCTTCTTACATGTAACATCTCACCCCCGATGGAAAGGGTAGAATAGTAATTTGAAAAGGGGTGAGAGTGTTTAAGATTGTTTTGGAATATTCATGCATATTCTTACATGTGAATAGTGAAATTTGCACATGAAAATGACTGTACATGCATTCATGACATTTCCCGGTATATGTGCCTAACTGTGATTTTGTTGTGAAAAATATGATTTTGTGCTTGAAAATTGAACTGGAGTGGATTGTTATGTGTTTTATATTTTTGGGGAAATTTAGGAATTTTTTTGGAAATTTTCGGGGAAAAGTTTCGGACCGAAAAAATCGCCAAGTGGCGAACTGATTGGTTTCTGGTACTGGAAATTTCTGTCCAATGGTACTGAAATATTGGGTACATAATTTTGGGACTGTAATTAGAACCATTGGAATTTGATGGATTAAAGATTAAATGCAATTAGGGTTCTTTTATTACAACTTTATTAAATTGATTTCTTCTTCCCCTTATAGTTCCTCACTGAGTTAGCAAACTCACCCAAAATTGCAACATATTTTTTTCAGGACTGAGAGTAGATTCTTAGCTCCAGAGGAGCTTTTCCTGCCTTGTAGATCGTGTTGGCAAGAGAAGTCATGGCTTACAGGTCGGTCAGCTGGGACTTTTGGGATGACCTAGTTAGGACTGATGTATTTTCCTTAGCTAGATAGCTTGCTTGTACTAGGCTTTGTGAAATACTGATGTACTGACAGTTGTATAAATTACTAATTTTGGTGCAATGAAATGGAAAAAGGGTTGGTTTTAAAAAGATGTGATTTTATATTGATGCTTTATTATTATGATGCCATGTGGAGTATAGTAGTGAATGTCCGTAGCTCTCTCTTGTCGTAGGATATGTACCGGAATGACCTGCGGGTGTCCCGGTGTGTACCCTGCGGTAAGGGGGCGCTACATTACAGATCAGGCTATCATTCCTGACATTGTTTAAGAAATATCTCAAAATCAATAAGGATGTTAAAAATCTCCATAATCAAGATCAATTGAATATTCTTAAAGGACAAACTCAACAACTTTAAGAACAAATGCCACTAAGAAGGTCTACTAAAGAGAGGAGAAGTGCAATTCCAGATGATCATGTTATCTTTCTCCAATAACATGATATAGTCATTGGCATAATGGAAAATAATCCAATAGACTTCTATGAAGCCATTGAGAGTTATAATTCTCAAAAGTGAATCGATGCTATGAATGAGGAAATTAAGTCCATGAGAGACACTGATGTTTAGGATTTTGTCCCATTTCTTGAAGATGTAAAACCTATTGATTGTAAATGGATATTTAAGACCAAAAGGGATTCAAAAGGCAATATGGACAGATATAAGGCTCATCTTATTGCAAAAGGGCTATACTCAAAAGGAAGACATTGATTATAAAGAAACTTTCTCACTTATTTCTTCGAAAGATTCTTTTAGGATTATAATAGCATTTATGACACGCTTTGATATTGAGTTACATCAGGTAGATGTGAAAACAACATTCCTTAACGGTGACATTGTTGAAACAATTTATATGGAGCAGCCTGAAAACTCCGTTTCTAAAGACTCAAAGAAGATGGTTTGCAAATTAAAGAATTCCACATGTGGAATTAAGCAAACTACTCATTAATGGTATTATGAGTTTCATCAAGTTGTCATTTTTTAGTTTTATGATGAATTTGGTAATGATTGTATATACTATAAATTTTGTGGCAGTAAGTATATTTTCTCTGATTTTATATGTTGATGACATATTGCTTGCCAGTAACGATATAGACTGATTGCACAAAACCAAAAAAAATTATCAAAGAATTTTGAGATGATCAATCTCGGTAAAACCTCTTGTATATTAAGGATTTAGATACATTAGGAACATTCTTAAGGTATTATTGGGTTATCACAAAAGAGCTACATTGCAAAGGTACTTAATAGATTTGATATGCAAGATAATAAACCAGGTGATGCCCCTATTGCTAAAGGAGATAAATTTAGTCTTAATCAATACCTTTGAGAATGATTTAGAAACTAAATAAATGCAAAAGATTCCTTATGCCTTAGCTTTAGGGAGCTTAATGTATGCTTAGGTATATATGCTTCCATATATTACGTACATTATTAAAATGGTAGGCAGATATTTAAGCAATTTAGGAATGAATCATTGGAAAGTAATTAAAACTTAACAGAGTTATGCGATATCTTAAGAAAACAAAAGACTACATGCTCACGTATAAGAGACAAGATCAATTGGAGATCATTGGGTATTATGACTAGGATTTCACGGGATGCCAAGATAGTCATGGATCCACTTCAAGTTTTATCTATATGCTTGCTAAAGGAGATATTTCTCGAAAGAGTGGTAAGCAGACACTCATAGCTTCTTTTACCATGACAAATGGGCTTATAACATGTTAGGTGACATCCAATCATCAAATACGACTATATAACTTTTTCATTGAGTTACAAACTATATATGGCATTGGAAGACCATTGAAGTTATTTTGTGACAATAAAATTGCAGTGCTGTATTTTAATAATAACGGAAGCTCGTCAAAGTCATAACAGATCGACATTAAGTTCATAGTTGTTAAAGAAAGAATTAAGAGTGATCATATGTCTATATAACATGTTGGGACAAACTCCATATTACGAATTCTCTAACTAAAGGTTTATCATCCAATGTCTTTTACGAGCACATTGCTTGTATGGGTGTCATGTCATTAATGATATGTTATTTTAGCAAAAGTTTGTTTGTTTTTAACGAAATTTATGGTTATAGACGTGTTATGGATTTTTATGATTTAATACTACAGTATAAATGTGTGTTTTTATATCTTGATTTCAGTCGGTTCAAAGGTATGAATATTGTACTATACCAATTGGTGCCGACTATACTAACCAAAAATTGATCGAACAAAAGAATATCGTACCGAGCTTTGGTATAGGTCGATACAAACACCAGTATTAGTTTAACATAATTGCAATATATTTAATAAATATTTTTCAAGTTTGTATGTTCATATTTACGATCTATATATTTTTTAGCGCATATATGTGAGAAATTATTATAAATTTTGACATATGTAAATATAACATTTGAAATTAAATTCTTATAAATTCATATTCTTAATTTCATATTTATAAGAGAGTTAAACGATATGAGATATATGTGAAAATAATATTAATAAAAATAAAATATTTGTTTTATTAAATTTATATTATTATGATTTCTTGATTTATGATTAAAGTAAAGTAAAAAATATATGACATAATATATTTAATTAATGTCTTGCAATTTTAAAAAATTTAGAATCTCTTTTATAATTTTAAAAATTTATTTGAAACGGTATCCTAATTCCTATATATGGCAATATTCCTACTAAAACTAAGTTTGGCACGGTATTCATACCATTGATCAAATTTGATCTCACTAAAGAATAAGTAAGAATCAGATGAAAATAGACATATTAAGATGACATAACATGAAATTTTCAATTTACATATCCATACTTGCCCTTCAGATCTCCCGTACCCAATAACCCTATGCTCCCTATTTCCTTTAGATCCAAGCCATCTATCGTCAATAGGTCCACCATACTTGATCATTATTGTTAATTATATTGATGTATACGACTACCGATGAGTGTAGTCACCTAATCACGATGATAGTGACAAAAACTTATTTGATATATATTAATATGACTGATGGATCATTTTAGTTAAACACGTGTGACAACTCAATCAAATCTATTCTATTTTTTTTAAATTAATCAAATCTATTCTATTGGATCTAGCTAACCTTAATGATCCAAACTATAACTACCAGCCAAAGAACACACTTTCCTGAAATTATAAATTATAAATTATAATAAAATAAATAAAATTATAATACTTAAGTGAGAATTTAAATGAAATTTAGGGTGAATTAATGTATTATTTCTTGTAATATTTAAAAAAATGCCAAAAGGAGAATTTAAATATAAAAGAATTGATAAACGAAAAAGAATAAAAGTCTACATCAAAACCTTTAAAAGAAAAAAAAGAAAAGTACAAGACGCGTCGGCTCCGACCTCGTTAAAACTGAAAATCACGAAATCCAGAAAAGCGGATGCAATTATCCACGTCTTCCTCGTTTTGAGGTCTCTAATGGGTTCCTGTAATCTCATCTTCCGTCAAATTATTGGGTGTACGTGACACGTTTAAATTGTCAGAGCTAGAACGCTTTTACTGACTCGATTCCAACTCAAGTTAATCTACTTCTGTCTCTAAATTTCCCTCGCTCACACGAAACTTCTCGGAGTTTTTTACGTTTAAATCTCTTCCACAGCTTCATTCCCTCTCAACTCATCCACTTTCCACTGCTTCCAATTTCCGTTCTTTTCTCAGTAAAGGAAGGAGCTTTCAGGATTGAAGTTTCTGATTCTATGCTATCTTTATTTTGTTTTCACGTTATATGATTGTAGTCATCTGGGTTTTGCCTTGATTTTCTTATTTTGAGTCGTTGGGCAGTTTGGATTCTTGTTTCCAGCACGTGGGATAGTTCTAAAAATTCTATTGAAGTGGTTTGGAATTCATGTTCCCATGCAATGAGTCCTGTTATGCCCTTGTTGGAAGCGGGGCACTGACGTTTTCTTTGCTTCTAAATGATTTTGCAGTCTTCTTCTTTAGCTTCTTATCCTCAACTCTGCCCATGTAAATGTCTGAACCAAGACATCAACCTCGGCTTGTCATCCACCTACCCTTTGTCCAAAAGAAGAAGAAGAAGAAGAAGTTTGGTGCTGTTCAACAACTTTTCACATCGAAATTTTAGGAGAAGATTTAGTTTTCGTGCTTGTGTAATCCCCAACGATGGTAATAAACTGAATGTTAATGTGGAGTTTGCGAATTCGACAAGAAAAGGAGCGAAAAGCATTTCGTTGCAACGAATTTCTAGTGAACTGGAGAGTCAAGAGCTGTCTCATGAATCATCGTCTCCTTCATCGATTCAAATAGAGTCAAGTTTCACCAATATCCAGGAAGACCCAATTGTTGATAAGTTAAGAACTGAGTTAGGAGTGATACATCCAATCCCTTCACCTCCAGTTAATAGAAATATATTCGGCTTGTTCATTTTCTTCTTCTTTGTTGGGGTAGCTTCTGATAAATTATGGACCTGGAGGAAAAAAGACCAGAGAGTTAAGGAGAATGGGCAACGTGGGACGTGGCCTCAAGTGCCCTCTAGCTTTCCATTGTTCTTGGAGAAGGATTTGCACAGGAAGGAGTCAGTGGAATGGGTGAATATGGTTTTGGGAAAACTGTGGAAGGTTTACAGAGAGGGTATTGAAAATTGGCTCATCGGATTACTTCAGCCTGTAATTGATAACCTGAAGAAGCCTGATTACGTGGAGAGAGTTGAAATTAAACAGTTCTCCCTGGGGGATGAGCCACTATCTGTTAGGAATGTTGAGCGTAGAACATCACGCCGTGTCAATGATTTACAGTAAGTTGTCCCTTGAAATACCTTGATATAGATTCTGTCGTGAAATTGGAATGGTGCATTGCATTGGACTAGAGTTGCCTTTCTTTTAGAATATCTCTTTACTCCCTATATGCTGAATTGCTGATACTTAATAGTTCAAATTTCAGCTTTGATCCTGTGTTGATTGGAGTCACTTTTGAACTGCTCCTAGTTATATGTCTTCAGAAGAATTAACTTTTGAGGACATCTTTACATGGAAATCCAAAAACATTCTAGTTGACATATTAAATGAATTGCCACTTATCCTGAGAATGTGACTGATTTTTGTTCTCTTTGATGACTTTTAGGTACCAAATAGGTCTCCGATATACTGGTGGGGCTCGGATGCTGCTAATGCTAACATTGAAATTTGGTCTTGTTCCCATTGTTGTTCCAGTTGGTGTTCGAGATTTTGATATTGATGGAGAACTTTGGGTCAAGTTACGATTGATACCAACAGAGCCTTGGGTAGGAGCAGTTACATGGGCTTTTGTTTCACTTCCAAAAATCAAATTTGAATTGTCACCATTCCGATTGTTCAACCTAATGGGTATGCCATAGCCTACAACATAGCTGCACTTGTATTGACGTCTGCATTCTTTTGGAAAATAAGTATCATTGGAACACATAAAGATGAAATAATTTTAAGATCATTCATGTTATGCGAAGTATTTCATTATGTGCTTAAATTTGTTTCCTTATTTCAGTCAACTGATGTTGCGGATTCTAACACGTTTCTCTTCTTTCTTCATCTTTTACGCATGCTTTGATCAACATCAGCAATTCCAGTTCTCTCAATGTAAGTGGGTTTTTGTCTTGGGAATGTGAATTTTTGAAGTGTCATTTGCTTTTGGGTTAAAAAGAAAACTGCAGTTTCTTCATTCATGTAGCTTACGGAAATGTTAAGTCAGTTTGTCGTTGGTGGCTACTCCTCTATTTCTAACCACATTTTCTTGTCCTTGTGTTCTGTCTTTTTGCTATCTAAAGTAATGTTTTTGAATCTGATATATGAATATCTATTTTATTATGTCTCAATTTGTTTGTCTTGTCTTATATATGGCCACTGAATTAACTGATATATTAAGGACTTTGTGTTTGCATTTCCCTTTCATTTTTCCCCCAATCAATACTCTACTCTATTTTTTAGGTTCTTAACGAAACTTCTCACAGAGGATCTGCCACTACTATTTGTACGTCCAAAGAAGATTGTCTTGGATTTTGAAAAGGGAAGAGCTGTTGGCCCTGTTACAATTGATTTCAGATCAGGAGCAATGCAAGAAGGAAACAAGGATTTTGTTGGAGAGCTATCAGTAACTCTTGTTGATGCCCGTAAACTTTCTTACTTTTATGGTAAAATTACTCCCTTTTCTGTTTTCCTCTCTTAATTTTTTGTTAGTGTTGATACAGACATAAGAGTTCCACCTGTAGTTTAATTTCATGTTGCTTGATGTAATGTCAAAGTGTTTATGACTGAGATCTCAAGCTCAGATCAGATAGTTTTGGGCACATCATGTTGACCCTAGCTTTCAGGCAGAAAGGGCTTATAGGTTAGGTCTCTTTGGGTTAATGCAATGATCTGGCTTTAAGCCTCATCTTTAAGATTTTGGGCTGACCGATTTCTTCACATAGTAATTGCTAGGAGAGTACAGATTAAATGTTCTAATTTCTATGTATAATGGGGTGCCTTTGTTTGTTGTGTGCTTGAAAATACTTCTGAAATGTGCTTCTTGGTGACAATATCAAGCACTAAAAGATTGTTTGTTTAGAGATGACCTTTCTTTACCTCTTAATTTTCTGGAATGTCTCTGTTGGAGAAGGATTTTGGGGGAGTTATCAGTATATGGATTCTGATTAAGATTTTGAATAGAATATACATATTCATGACTTTTCATTGCAGGTAAAACAGATCCATATGTTGTACTAAGCTTGGGTGATCAAACCATACGTAGTAAAAAGAACAGTCAAACCACCATCATTGGGCCTCCTGGTGAGCCGATTTGGAATCAGGTAAGGCTTCATTATGCTTCTCCATACACCGTGTTGTTTTGATTCACAAACCAAAAGCGTAATCCAAATGGATGCGTTTGTAAACTAAGGTTCAATAATCTCCTGATGTAACTAGATTTAATGACTTCGGCAGGATTTTCATATGCTTGTTGCCAATCCTAGGAGACATAAATTGTTAGTCCAAGTGAAAGACTCTCTTGGATTTGCTGATCTGACCATTGGCATGGGCGAGGTAAATGACAATCTGGAACAAATTCTTCACATAGTCATTGAGTTGGACTTTCTTTCCAAAATGGTTGCATCACTTAGTTTCAAAGCTTGTAAAGCTTCCATCAGGAGGGATGTTTATGGA
>JAOSBM010000003.1:6324702-6351201 GCA_027568955.1 Erythroxylum tenue
AATATAATTATTCATTAATTAAAATATTGTAATTACTTAATTAATTACAATATAATTAATTAAAATAATATTATTAATTAATTACATTATTATTAATTAAAATATTATTATTAATTAAAATATAACTAATTAAATATAATTATTCATTAATTAAAATATTGTAATTATTTATTAATTACAATATTATAATTAATTAATTACAATATTTTTTACAAACCAACCATTATCAGTTGTAACGGTAATTATTTCTTTCTTTTAACCAACCATCATAATTATAATAATAAAATCTATTCATATTTTTTATTATTTTTGTTCTTATTCTTATTATTATTCTCCTGTATTAGTCAACCGGTACTAAACTGAAAGAAAAACCTAATTATATAGGCCTTGATCTCATTGTTTAGGCCTCAGTCCATAAAACTTTCATCAAAACCCATAAACCCTGTGCTTATAGCCTGAAGAAGTGAAACCAACTTAGGCTGATAAATCTGTGAAGCTTCCCCTTCACTGGATCACCAGCTTGCTGTACCCTTTACTAGAGTTTCTTTAGCGCAACCCACAAAGTGAAGATTAACTGTACTGATACTAGACTGATTTTCAGTGAATTGAAACCATGGTCTCTGTTCTGTGCTTGGCCTCTCCAGTCACAGTCACCTTATCCTCTTCCCAGAGATGGCATGGTCTGATAACCAGGAAAAATCCAAGCTTTAGATTTGTTCGTTGTAAATTTTCGAGGGTCAGTTCCAAAATGCTCGATTTAGCTGCAAAAAGCTCTATGGAGTTTGAGAATGGGGGGACACCGGAAAATCCGTACTTTGCATTAGTTCGTTGCGGATTTTCAAAGGCCAGCTCCAGGATCTTGAATTTAGCTGCAAAAAGTTCAATGGAGTTAGAGAATCAGACGTTGAATGATGTTTCTTTGAGCTGGGAGGACGAAAATGAGGGGATAGATGACAGTGAAACGGATTTGGATTCTCCTTGGGAAGGTGCGGTTACGTACAAGAGAAATGCTGGGATTACTCATGTGGAATACTGTACAACGTTGGAGAGGCTTGGGATGGGAAATCTTTCTACAGGAGTTTCAAAATCAAGGGCTTCAGTAATGGGATTAAGGGTCACAAAGGCAGTGAAGGATTACCCATTTGGAACCCCTGTTCAGGTGTCCATTGATGTCACCAGGAAGAAGAAAAAGCTGAGGCTTGATGGGATCATTAAGACTGTCATCACTCTGGATTGCAATAGGTATTTGCTACTTATGACCCTTCTTTCTGCATTGTCCATCACTTTGGTAAGGAATTGCTGTTATAGCACAAAACATGGTAAAAGAGAACTATAATATAGAGGCACCTTATTTAACTTGACAAATGTTTTCTAAGGACTACCAACGCCAAATTGAAACAATGGATAAAGAGAGCAAAGTTCAGCTGAGTTACTTGCTAATATGACCTGTTTGTTATAGTAGAAATCTAAGAATTCATGGAAGTCTAAGCATATGTTAATGAACAGACATTAGATTGCGGTATGTTCAAATGTAAGCGATGCTCATGTCTCAGCAAAAATTATCTTCCGATATGTTTCTAGCAATTCATTTTATGCTATGTTAGTGTTCTTTTTGTAATCAGACCTAATCCAACGCTCCATATGTGTTGAAGGTGTGGTCAGCCAGCTGCTGAGTGCATCTACTCCAACTTCACTCTTCTACTAGCAGAAGAACCACTTGACGAGCCAGACACAATCAATATGGGAGTGATCTTTGGGGAAGATAAATTCAAATCTTCTATGTCGGATGCCGAAAAAGAAGAAGAGGACGAGGATGAAGCTTCCATTGATTGGGATGATAGGCTGTACTTTCCTCCTGAGGAAAAGGAGATTGATATCTCAAAGAACATAAGAGACCTGGTTCACGTTGAAATTACTATCAATGCAATATGTGATCCAAGTTGCAAAGGTCAATGCCTCAAGTGTGGTACAAATTTGAATACAGGTTCTTGTAAATGTAATAAGAAGAGTGAAGATAAAAGTTATGGCCCTCTTAAGGATTTGATGGAACAAATGCAAGCAAAATCATAGGGTAGCTTTACCTATAGCAAACTACAGATTTTTGTATCCAGTGCACCATTTTCCTTCCTCTAAATAGTATATATTGCTCCCCAAATCTTTTTGTTTGCAAACTGAAGTTAAATTGCCTGGAAATTGTGTTGATTTGAGTGGGCACAGTTTCCCTGGACAGAATCTGTGTAGTTCACAGCTCACTCTGGAACTTTTAAATCACATTTTACATCACTTCAAGTTTAGAATCTGGGAATTAGTTCATATCCATATGAAAATTTGAGCTCAATCTGGTAAGATTTCTCCCTTCTCAGCTCTTAATCAATTTATTCAGGTTTGAACTTTAATAAAGTAAGTTTTTACAGGCAACATCGTTTGGATTTGTTGGTCAAATTGAGCAAAGAGCTTATCCATTTTGCTATCCTATCTACTAAAAGAAGATAACTTAGGCATTATAAATCACAAGTTTACACACAACTGGCCTCGCATAAATCAGATAGCAAGATCATTTTCAACTATTTGTGTCTAAGCATATTAGTTCATCTGTTGAGAAATAAGAACTAGAAGCCCCTGGGGACCAAGCAGTATCTCGTTAAGGAAGCTAAGCAATCCAAACCACACTACAGGTGTGATATCCACTCCTCCAACTGGTGGAATCACCTTTCGGGTTGGAATAAGTAGTGGTTCCGTGGGAGCATAAGCTATCACAAAGGGAAATTTTCCTAGAGGAAGCTTTGGATACCAAGACATTACAATTCTTAATATGAACAGAAAGGCAAATGCTGAGAGAAATGGCCCTAATATTCCAATTGCTACTTTTGCTGTTGCTGGGTCTAAATCTGCTAATATCAGTCTCTGAATGAAATGAAAGGTTGATTCTGATGCCCTTAATGTGTTGATATTTCTCACAATCTCAAAATCTTCAAATGGGTTCTTCTCAAGAGATGCATATGATGTCACATGTTCCAGTTCCAGGTTTAGAGAGGCTGTAATTCCAACATAGCAACGTCGGGTAGACCTTGAAATATGATGCCCCTGACTGGGACGAAGCCTGGCAGGACACCTGAATCTTTCCTGCCATAAGATGAGCAGTTAAAGATGATGGAAATGTATTGCATGTTGGAGTCTACAAGTTTTCCTCGAACATCTTTCAAATTCTACTCAGCAATCACTGTAAAAACTTTTGGCATCCTGGGAATCGTCAAGAAACCAATATGAAGTTCTTTTCATAAACTCGTTAACTAGGTCTCATTTAACCTCTATAACAATATGAGACACAAACGTTTGCTTTGATGTTTGTAAACAAAAACCTACAAAAGATTGAACAAAGGTTTAAGCAACATTGCTAGTTGGTTCAGACACAATGCATTACATATAAATTAACTACAGAAACATTGGAAGATAAGTTAAATTTATGAAAATACCATCCGCTACATTGCAAAGATAAAGATCATCAACTTCCAACTTATCTACAGATTTTATATTATGTTGAAATTTATTGCAACCGTTTTTACAAGAGATCATTTTGTCACTTCTCCAAGTGGCTATTTCATTATTTTCATAAATAAAAGGGAAAATAGTTCAAACTAGGTAGCTACTTTCCCAGCAAAAGCAACAAGGAAAAAGTAAGAAACGGAGAACAGAAGAAAGCAAAGAAACTGTTAAAACAGAGCAGGGTGTTGAGTGGTACTTACAGAGAAATTTAATTTCTGTTTCTTATAAATCAAACTTGAGCACCCTACTCCCAGAAGAAAGGATTAGATGATAAGATAAGCAAGTGAAACTTAGGACCAAACGTCTGCAACAAAGCGCAAAAGATTGTACCTTTGATGTGGGTATGGTCGAATAGCGAAGAACACGTTGCCATTTAGTTATTCACCTACGGAGTACAGAGAGATCAGAAGGCTGGGTGTAAGGTGAGAGTTGCATTGAGGTGGACGTTATCCTTGAGGTCCTCTTGGTTCTTTTCTGTTTTTCTGGTTTTTTTTTAACTTTTCAAGGAAAATTAATATGATGGCATCTTAATAATATGATTGTATATTTTAATTAGTTGAGTTTTTTTTATTTATCAGGAAACGTATAATCATTAATTTTTAAATATATATTAAAAATATATTCTTTATCTTTTTAATATGTTTACATTTTTTATAAAACAATTTTAAAAGTGAAGGACAGATAATAAAAACATTTTAAATAAAAAAATTGTTGAATTTTTTTTCATTTATCAGAAATATATAATCATTAATTTTTAAATATATATTAAAAATATATTCTTTATCTTTTTAATATGTTTACATTTTCTATAAAACAATTTTAAAAGTGAAGGACAAATAATAAAAACATTTGAAATAAAAAATGTAAAAAAACTTGATTTATTTTTTATTAATTTAATATAAATCTATAATTTAAAAAGAGAGAATTTTTAATATCATTTTCAAAAAAATTTGGGTAATATAATTATGAAAAATATTTTATACCATTTGGCAAAACAACTTAAACAAGTCCTATAGGGGGTGGTTGAATTGGTAGAGTGGAGGGCATGAAACCAAAAGATTCTGTGTTCAGTTTCTTCTTACCTACGCTCTTTCCATCGAGCTTGTCGTACAGGGCTTGTTTAGTGCGGAATACCCGGTTAACGTGATTTGCAGACTATTACGTTAATCCAGAGGTTTACCTAGTGCGTATCCAAAAGTAGCGGCTACAGTTCCTCCCTTTTTTTTTTTTAACTTAAACATCTTAAATGCATATTCTATTTTAGCCAATCATAAAGAATTCTCTTCAGGGAAGGCTGTGTTTCACTAGTCTTCTTTGTATCAGCAAAAGTTTAACTCGGTTGTTGTTAGAAAAGTTATTGAATTTTTGGACCATTTTCTTCTAAACATTATTTTTTCTCTTTTACTTGGAAGTATTTAAGTTACTCTTTGATAAAAGATTTTCTAATTCCTTAAAAAACAAAAAGTTCAGCACATTATATAATAAAATTAAATTTATAAACGATAATGGTTTGAATTAATTGTTGACTTGGTCAGTTCAAAATTTTATTAGACTAAGATTTTCTAATTCCTTAAAAAACAAAAAGTTCAGCACATTACATAATAAAATTAAATTTATAAATGATAATGGTTTGAATTAATTGTTAACTTAGTCGGTTCAAACTTTTATTAGACTTAAATTAAACAGTTCAAATTTAATTTAGTCGAGTTTGATTTTAAATTAAAATAAAATAATTTTAATTAATTAAATTAAATTAGGTTCATATTTAAAAATGTTGACTTTAATTTATATTCCTAATTAATGGAGGATATGATAGAATATATAATATGGTAAAATTACACGAAAAAGACTATTTGTTGTTGATTACTTTGTTAAAGAAAGGCAAGTACAGGTATATTTGGCGAATCACATAGCATAATGCACACTTATGTCAGGAATGATCCAATGCCATCTTCAATTAATCCTCATCAATCGCCGTTATAGTCTTAGTTCAATCACGATAGCACATAGTGGTCCTGTACCATCATTCTCATTCCTCTGAGGTTCCTTTCTTGTATTTATTCACTGCATTTTGACTCCTGCAACTGCAACATCTCATGAATCTATTCTGACCTCACAACTGGTATCTTGAAGAATAGGCAGTTCTGATCAATCAGCCTTCCTGTGGTAGCATAAGTTCATGAAAGATAGTGCTTGATTAACATTCTCCCAAGTTGGAATTTCCAGACAAGTCGAAACAATCCATTTAAGATCCAAATTTCTTACAGATTAGCTTTCTTGAGCTGCAAAAGTCTAGACCACCTCTTGTCAACAGAAGCTGCACTTTGTGCACCAATGACTGTGACAACAGAAAAAACATGTTCTTTAGTAACTCAGAAGTGAGAACACATAACATTATACCTTGTTAACCGATCTTTACACGTATGCTCACATTGCAATGTGGGTTCGGACTTTTCACATGTTTCTGAGCAAGTATCCTGCATAGCAGAAACCTGGTGAGTTTGTACATTGCAATGATATAGATTCTGTCATTGACTCTATGTTTAAAGGACCGTAGTGATGTGTGGATAATCATCATAAAGGAGCATTGTCCATACTTCAATTGAGGTGGTTAACCGGATCGTGTCCTGTACCAGTGAGTCAAGATCAGCTTCATTTCCAGGCTTCACATAGATAACCTGCAATACATGAATTAACTTTGTTAGTTTCTGAATGTGATCAAAGAAGGAAAAGGAAGGATTGCAAGAGAGCCTAGTGACTTAATGATGGGTCATCGCCCCCAATTTCAGGTAGCTGGAGAGCACGATTGTTTCTACTGGACGGTAGAACCCAGACGCTGAAATTTGTGTCAATCTGAAAGGGAGATGAAAAACAAGTATGTTGTCACTAAATTCTACAACCACTGATCAATCATCATCAGCTACAGAAGAAAGTAAGTTTACAGGAAACTTAGTTACATTCTTGAAAAATGAAGTCCATAGTCTCTTGTTTGCAGTCAATAAATAGAGAATCTACGAATAGAAATTGCTGCTAGGGGAACTCCGTTGTACTTTTGAACCAATTGAAAATTAAGTGAAGATGTTCAAGATGTCAAACCTTTCTGCAGTAAGGGGAAAAGCAGATGCTACATTTCCTGGTAAAGGATGTTATGATCCTCCCTTCCACCGAGAAACCAAAGCTTGCATGCTAGAACAAAGAAGACAATGGAAGATTATTATCAAATTCCATCCTGGTTCATTATGCTCTCAGAGAATTGAGGAGCCAATATTCTAAAAGCTACATGATTTCACGTCCAGTACAAGGTACAACAATCTAAAGCAAGCCATGTACAAGGTATTGATAATCCATAAGCAAAAGTTGATTGGTGTATCTGTACCATGATTAGCTGAACATGTATATATAGCTGACAGATCAAAGTGAAGGTGTGGAAACTTATTAACCTTTTGGATGCACAGACTGACAGAAACCTCAGCATCTTTGTCATGGTCATCTTCAATCAAATCTTCCAAGTGAAGATCTTGAAGGGAGAGTAGGTAGTCAGAGTTCCATTTTCCATGCCATCTACCGTCAGCAGTAGATATACTGATCAAACGACGGGAAGTCCTGGAACTTTTTTTACTCATCTGCTTAAAAGTAATGGTGTCACAAGTATTTCAACTCACTAACGTAAACATATGATTAATATAATTGGAAATATCTACACATGCAAAGACTAGCAATGGAAAAGTATGTGGTGTATGCCCATGATGAATAAGTTGGTATTCAACGTAAGTTGGTGCATATGCATATGACTCGTACCAGCTTGAAGTCATTTGTTCTTGAAGCAGTGATTTTGGAAGTGTGAAAAAACAACTTGTTGGGTACTGAATTAGCTGAGTTGAATCTGGGGATTGTATTTAAGGTTCTACCAGGAATAAATTTGCTGGTTTCTGCCATCCTCTGTCTCCCTAAAACAGAGCGAGTGAGATTATCAGTGAAGGTGCATAGGGGATGGTATTGCAGGCAGCCTTATCTGGCTGTTGGCTAAATGCTTGGTAGATGTAAGGCCAATCTTTTGTGGGCCATCATTTTCTTTCTATGATGATTTTCGTATCACTTGAAATATTCTCTCTTATGAAAATTTAATAGAATAGTGAAATAGTGAAATAATTATCTGTTTTTATTACTGAAAATAATTTCATATTAAATAAATTTTAAAAATAAACTATTTTTAATTAAATAAATTTATTTTAACCTTTTATATAATATTTATTAACAAATTATTAATAAAGTCAATTTTTAAATTATTTATTTTTAATATATTTTAATTATTAAATCAAAAATTTATTTGAAAATTATGTATTTTAAATTTAATTATATTTATTAACAATTTTATTTTATTTTATTCCAAAAGTAAATAAAATTATTAAGCAAAATTATATTTTTCATAGTTCTTACTCATAATTTTAATTAATGAAATATATAATATTAAATTAAATTATTCATAATTTTGTTAATAATTAATATGTTAAATAATTAATATATATTAGTTAATAGTAATAAATCAAAATATGAAGAAAAAAAACAGAAATAAAAACTAAAAATTGAAACAAAATTTTTTATTTAATTTGAAAACAAAAAACAAAAATAGACACAATCAACCCCTCAGCAATCAACACAATCATTAAACCAATTAATCGCTAGTCTGACCAATGGCCCGTTCAAGTCATTTAGGGCCTTTTAAGTCAAGTTTCTGTTCTCCCCCCTTGTACATGTTCAGGTCACGTTCTGAGATGACTTCTGTGACAACATCTTTTTATGCTTGTTAAATGAGAAACGTAGATGACAAAATGAGGCCATTGATGATAAAAAACAAGCATTGGATGTACAGTTCTCTATGTTCTTGTCCAGTCATTATGGTTAAGGTGAAGGAATTACAATGCTCTAGTATGTTAATGTCAGTGCCTAACTTAACTTGGATGGCCAATCTATGTGATCAACTTTCTCCCTTAAACTCCAAGCTCCATCCGCAATCTCGTCAAACAATTGATCCCGACCCCAACTTGAAAACCCCAAGAAAAACCAGTAGTCAGCTAGAGATTGATTCCCCGACTTGAGTTCCTCAATTTCTTTACGAGTGGCTGACTGATCAAGAAAGTAAATACCTGGTACAACTTCTGGGTATTGATCTTTCATTATTCTTTTTGTAAAAGCAACAAGAGGCATCGCACGTTTTATAAGCGGGCCACCAAATGATAATGGAGCCTCTCTTAACAGCTTGATCTCTTCTTCAAGACCTTCCAGAGAATCCCATTCTATCGGTTTGTTATATATAAGGCCTTGAAAACCAGTATCTTGATCAGCCTTCACAATGAGAACCATCGACTTAGTAAATGGTAGCGCATTTATTTTCTCTCCAGCGGTAAGCACTGAACCAACCACCACATCGTAACCTGTTTCATGCAGGCTTTTTGATGGCTGAGATCTAGTCCAAGTATGTTCCACAATTCTCTTTGGCATTCGGTCTATTAGTAGTATTTCATGAGCTTTGTTATTTGCAACAGCATCAGAACCATTAGTTGGGATTGGTGATGTGCCCTTATTTTGGCGACTTTTCTCAGCCACAGTAAGTAGAATTCCTATAAAATCCAGACAAGAGAAAGCAAAGCAACACACATGAGAAAATGATTGAGAGAGTTAGTACTCATAGTGCGTAGGCACATATGAGAAAGAGTGAGAGTTGGTACTCATTATGCACTCGATTGAAATTCCAAGTTGGACATGAAGATGACACAACAGAGTAGCACTTTGAAAATGGATGTTCAACTAAAGACGACAAAATTCAGAAAGGAATTTCACCTATCGCATCGCATTGTAAGAAAGCAAAAAATCAAGGTACCAACTCAGACAACACAATTAGATTGAACTAAGTTCCATTAAAGTTTTCAATTTCGACTACCCCAAAGAAACAGAACAATTGGATGATTGGTTTCAACAAGGTAACGGAGCAGAAAATGGCATCCCAAATTATTCCAAAGTACAAACAGCAAGCAAATTAATACTTGCATGATGAGTTTGATCAATTCCAAGTCCACGCCAAAAGGCCCAGATATATCTTTTGTGTATTAATGACAAGCATGCTCCATAATCATGCAAGATTGGAAGATATACAGAATCCAACGATAATTGGATATCACGCTTTATATCAAGCATAAATTGCAAAAATGCAATTGGAACTCCAACAAGTAGAAAGCAATTGGACTACAGAAAGAGAAGCAATCCTCAAATTATAAGTTTTTCAACAACAGTTTCAATGAGGAGTAAATAATTCTGAACTTAGCTGCTACTCCAAACATTTAAAACCTGTGTCTAAGTACTCTGTTTTCAATACTCCACAGTCATCAACAATTGAGGCGGCATGTTTTTTATATCAACTCTTTTCCAAAATTTCACACAACACACTTTGTCCTATCTTTTAATAGTTCTCTTATGACAAAAATGTATTTTCATGAAACAGCTACCAGTCAAGAGATTTTTGTTAATTCAATATTATACCTTTAAATGCAAAAACCAAGGACTTGACTCATTCCTAATTAATATAGCATGTTTGCTGCTAGAAGTTATAAACAATCATCTTTGCATCAGGTCATGCAATAACAAGATGCATAAACATGTTCTGTGTCAGAATATATTACCCTTGTCACTAGTGAGAAGTTGAGAATTGCTTCCATGCTCAGCCACAAACCTAATAATATCAGTGACTGCTACATTTCCTTCAAAAGAGATAGCTGTCTTCCTTTCTGCTGGAAATAACAACAGGGCAGGAAAAACTTCTCGCTGCATATACCACAAACAAAAAATTTTAAAAAAAAAGTTTCAAAACTCTATAGGAAAATACTGAGGATTGAACCATTATCCACTGCAAGTGCGTCATAAACAAACCAAATAAGTGAACTGAAAATTTGAAGTACACCAATTGAAATGATAAATGACTGGAAAGATTTACCAACCACAGTAAATAATTTGAATTACTATGACCAATAAAAGCATTATCCACAAAGTATAACCTACTTCCTAAGCGTAACAATAAATTGAATCTGGATTCTATAGGACATACCTGTTTTATTGAGTTAAGAATCGATCTGCAATCATTTAATGTGCAATCCATTAAGAAGATTTTGGGAACCTTCAATTTAGCATTTAAACCATCTGCCACATAGCCAACAATTTCTTAATCTTACAGCATGATAGTTGAAACCACTTCAGAAGCTTTTTTTAAAAGATATTTGTAATGAAATTCCACGATTGAGTCAAGTGTAGATGAAACAGTTCCCTTTGAAAAATGGGACAAGTCATCTACTGGAGTACAGGAACATATTCTAGAGTCTAAGTTTTAATAAATGGAAAAGAGATGCGTGGATTTAACCAACATAAAAACTCTGAGAAACAATATACACTTACCGTCAGCAAACACCATTTCCTCACTCTGAGATCCAGTCTTTAGCATCTTCACATATCCTTTTAAGGCCCGATATACTTCACGAACAACCAATTCCATTCTTTGGCAAAATCCACACCAACTGTTGCTAAAAAGGACAAGCACATCCTCCTTCCACGCAAGTGAGATATCAGAATTATTAGATTTATTAAAACCAAGAACCCGTTGAGAGAAAGTAAGAGATGTCACTTGAGGGATGGAATCTGCCTCATGGAAATCCAGATTAACAAATGGTGGGGGGGTGCCTTCCTTAAGGCTCTCAGGTTCGGATCCAGAGCGCTCATATGGGATAAGATTTCCATTTAAAAAACCATAAAGAAACTCTTTAATTGAAGTATAGTTAAATGTCTGTTCAGTCGAGACATAATGTTGCTGCATAACTGGATCAATTATTACTAGGGATGGAATCCTTGTGTCACCAGCCAAAGTTTGGAGTAAACGGTAGTTCCCATCAGAAAAGAAAAATGAACCCTGAAAATCTTCTACTAGAAATTGTTCTTCACCCATTTTGTTCAAAGAAGTTTTCACTTCTGCATAGACATTTTCTGACATTTGTGCCCGATTATCTGACAAAACTTTGTCAGGTTTCGGAACTGACAAGCACCTACTTGTTTCCACATCAGTTGACTTCTCTATTTTGTCCTGCGAGGAGGAACTCTTATCAATAAGTTGAACGATTTTATCATGAACTGGAGCAGAATTCGGATCCTGATCAACCCTAGCCTCAACAGCATTTTCTTCAGATTGTACAAGTGAGACTTGTTTAGGTTCCACCTCTGTGTCTGACTGTATGGTATCCACTACTTTAACATCTAAATCATGAGATAAGAGTTGGAAGCCCACTTCCTTTGCCACTGAACTTAACTTTGCTTCCTTCTTCTGTTGAAGAAGGTATGTCAAGATCTCATGTAAAGAACTGCCCTGCAAATTGGAAGCTATACTCTCTATTGTGGTCTGCTTACCCTGATTATAAATCATTATGGACATCTTGTCCTTCAAATTAATCTTACGACCCATTGGAGATATTTGCAATTTTGGATGTCCTTTCATACTCTTACGTTTTAAAGTTTCAGTATAAGATCTTTCAGGCTTCTCATTGATTTGCTCCGCCATGTCATTTGATATCAGAAAGTGCAATACAAATTCTCTAAATTCTTGAAGAGCTGCCTTACTCTGCCTTCTAGTTTCAGGAGAGTCAGATAATCTATCCACAAATAGAAGCACGGATGGCTTGTTCGCAGGAAGAGCAGGATCAACATCTTCCCCATAATCTCTTAGCTACAAAGTGAAAGAAATAATAGAATTAATGGCATTCCCAACAATAAGGAGAAAATTTATATTTGAAAGCAAAATATTAAAGAACAGGAGGAGAGAGAAGAGACAGAGATATTAAATGCAAAAAGATATAAGATAATGGCATATGATATGGAACCTCCCTGCTAGTGAAAAGGTTCATCAACGAGAAAAATATTTAGCAGGTTGGACAACATGCCAGAACTTCACTGGTTTAGGCCATAGCTGTATTCATTTATCTGGCAGCCAATCTTCAGAACAGATTTGTTTAACTAATATTGGAACATCTGAAATTCAGATCTTCACCCTGAGTCCATGAAGGCAGGTAGGCTGAAATAGCATGAAAGGCTTCTATTGTGCAGTCTTTTTGTTTATTTCTTTTCTGACATAAAAAGTGTAGCATCTAAGTGAACCAACGTTTGATAAATATGGGAGCTTTGGTCAGCAAATAGCTCTTAGCCTAGAAAAACCCTGTCAACCAATCTACAGAAATTCTATCGAGTCCACCTCTCTGCATTAACACTATCCATGAATCTCGTATACAAGCAAAAGATGTGCTGCCACTATGGCCAAAGATGAACAATTATATCAAGTTAGTCAGTTAGTAATCTGTTCCTCCATAGTATCTGGTGCAGCAAGTCACAAGGAGCTTTTTAACTATGAGGTCCTACCAAGGCCACAGTAATTTCTATCATCTATACATAATGAGCTATTAGTTCTAGTGATATACTTTGTTGTACAAAGAAAAAGGCAGATGCTTAAACAAATGTCTCATGCTATCCTTTTGTTAGCAATAACAAATTTCAAAGAGAAGTCTTATCTGTCATACACAATTACGTTTTAGTACTATCTTAAAATTCTTTTGAGGTAAATGATGGCCTAGTAAATGTGGAAAATTTTGTTTCTCTTTCGGCAAATGACTTGCTTGCTTAGATTACAACCCTTGTAATAGATTTCACTTATTTGAAAATGAAACTAGGAAAGAGAAGAACCTTATTGTGCATGCAAATTTCACATGTTAAATACTATAAGCCAATAACTTCCAAAACAACTCTTAAAGTCCTCACTCAGGAGACTTATCAAGACCTTAACTACACAAGACTTCAAGCACCCAACAATGTAGGAAAATGGAGGCCAATAAAATATTTTGATTAATAGTAAATTGATAAAAGGAACCAACAAATTTAACCTCTGTAATAATTGACTGATCCATCTGTACAGCACTCTTAAGTTCATTCTCTCCTTCAAGCATTTTGAGACAGCTTGGGCATCCCTCAGAATAAACCACCAATGACCATGAATTAGCATCATCAAAACCAAGCAATGAGAGCAATGATTTATCTGAAACTAGACCATATCTCTTCCTTTCAGCAGGCAAGAAGTATTCTCTCACAATAACCATGAACTTTGAGAAGAAAGAATTGAATTGTTGAAACTTTTCAAAGGTACACAATGCTCCTTCACTCAGCGGCTTATCTCTACCCTGATACTCATTGTCCTGAAGAGAAGCTCTGTCATTTAAAGAGCTAAATTCCCCAAGCCAAGACAATATACCAAAACTGCTTTCAATTCCACATGTCAGAGTTGCACTTTTTGTACTTTCTGACCCCTGTAGGTGGCATATAAATGAACAAAACCATTGATATTTATGAAACTGGGTTTCAATTCAACATTTTCTAAAATAATTCTCACAACTGCATTTATAGAATAACAGTCACCTTCTGGTCTTCATTGCCGCTTGGTGTTTGACTTCTATCAGCCACTTTACCAAAGCCCATGTCAAAAAGATTGCCTGAAATACAACAGTGAGTTGAGAATGATCAAGGGAAAAAATGGCCATGCTTCAGTATAACGGGCTAACAGAGACAATCCTGAACTTTTTCAATTGCTCTCATAATGAATTCTTTCTCAGGATGAAATGAATCAACACAATCTGCAAGGAATATTGTGGAAGACATAAATTAAGATGATGTCACGATCCTATTAATTACATCAAAATGTACTGCACTAAAATCACAGAAAAAGATACCATCTCTTGCTTGTTTTCAGCATCTTTTTCATACAATTCTAATGGGTTATGCGGTAAAATAGTTATTTTGATGTGGAGAATATTGCTTTTGCAAGTTTACAGTTGTACTTCTTTAAAGTGTTACTTTACAAGGAAATGCATAAAATTTGAAGAGAAATGACATAAATATAGGCGGCAACATGAATGTATTCAGTGTATACAGACGCATAAGATTCATTGGCTATATGCCACCTAAATTGACATTTCTCATCTCTTCACTATTATTTCCGATAGAGGAACAACAAATCAGAGGGAGATTTTAGAAGCTAAAAAAGCTTATCCTATATGTTACCCATGTAACTTGAGGAGGAAAAACACCAGACCATTGTGTCAAAAACCCAGTCAACACTGGTCCAACGATTTCACTAAGCAACTTTTGCAAATAAGTACTTACTAATTAGAATAATGACCTAAAAGCAAACAAAAATCTTTCCGAATTTCAAAACAGTTCAACCAACCAATAATTTCTCACCTTGCATGCCAAAACCTTTTTCGGTTACGTTCTTCTGCTCGCTGTTCAGCAATTGAGAAGTCCATCCACAAAATTCCAGGAGAACCAAAGCCATGTCAGTTGATTGAAGGAATGATTTCAAATCCTCCTGGGTATTCAGGGTTTTAAGAGGAATTTCTTCCGGAAAAACTGACATGTAAGGAAGTATAGATAATAGTATGCTTTTGGCACGAAGTCTGCCTTGGTATTTGTAAGGTGAAGAATGGTGATAGTATAAAATTGTTGTTTCTTCTGTAGCACCAACAGTATCAGCTATCATTTTTTCTTCATTTTTGTACGAGTACATCAATTTCAGAATGCCAAAATCTTCTGACCTTTCTGTTTCCAAATAAGTTAATTCCTTCATCAGTGCTCGAGATTCTCCAGACCCTGTTCATCAAATTGAAATAGATAACATTTTTATTGCCAAACATCACAACGGCACGAAAGTCCGAGAAGCAATAGTAGCAGCAATGAGACAAGAAAACTATGATGGAGAACACAAGCTTTCAGCATTCATGTATATAAAGGACAGAAGAAATGAACATAAAAACGTTCAAATACACAAGATCAACTTTCAATTCAAACAAACTATTGATTAATGGAGTTAAAAAAGAGAACTTTCAAACGCATGCTTGAGTCCTATGTCCTCAATACCAGATTCAAAAATTTGAATTGCAACTCTCTTATGTCATTGTAGTAGGACTATCCTTTACATCTTAAAAGCAATTCTCTTTTTCAAGAGATCCCATCCTGATTGAAATCACAACCCTCAGTCATTAGCAAATACAACTTTTGGAACTAGTTATTCTTAAAAAATTCGAATTTGACCTGTTTCACCAACATTTGAGTGAGCAAGAACAGCCTCATCTTATGAAAGATTATCTTAGTTTTGTACTTTTTCATGTTCATCTTACTTTTCCATCCTCCACATAAGGCATAACGTTATAACCAATGAAGCAGAAACGTGTATGAACGAACAGCATGAAACTAAATACACAAAAAATGAAATGCCTTTAGTATTAGCTTTAAGGAATAAAGATAGATCACTAAAAGCAATCAACGCTTCCAATGAACATTGCTTCCTCACCCTATTCATGAATAATACAATGTTTAGCGTTATCTATTGACATTCCAATACCTACAAGGGAAATTCCAAACCAAAACCCGTCAATCTTAGCACTGCCCCAAGTGATCCAACTGATTAACTTTACCAAAACTCTCTGAACTTAACTCGAAATTACATCAATTTAAGGTCCAAAATTGACCACATACAGAGAGAGAGAGAGATAGGCTTACAAGGAACGGTGACCAGAAAGAGAATGTGGGAGTGGAGTCTGATCTGAGAAGAGAAGTTTCGTGAGGTGAGACTCTGCCATCGGCCGATGCCTTCTCTCGCGTCTTCCGATTCACAATCCACCGTAACCACCAGACTGGAGAACAACTGCAGTACTAGAAGTACCAATACAGCCACTCTATCCATCGTTCTCAGTTCAATCCGATTGCATTTGATTTTCCGATGAACCAAACCAGCCGCATGAATTTACAAATTGGGAAGGATTTCACCTTTCAATTTCAAATTTTAAGCCTTGATCAGTAATTAATTGTTGAATAGTATTGAACGGGATTGGGTCGGACTCGATTGAGTATGAACATTTTAAGGTCTCGTTTGCAAGAATCGAAAAAAATAAAAAGTAATCTAGGGCATTGCCCTCGGAATCAATAAAAAAAATAAAAAATAAAAAGTAATAATTGAAATATAAATGAAATTACCGATTATATGTTTAAATTGAGATTAAATAAAATTATTTAATTATTATTTGATTTTTATAAATAAATATATTTTGATTTTATAAATAATTAATACATTTTTAAATGATTATAAATAATTTTATGGCAAGAATAAAAGTATTAATAAAATAATTATTAAAAAATTAATATAAAATAAAAGTATTCAAACGTTGTCTTTTGTGCCATTTTATATCATGTTTAAGGTGTAATAAGCATTATGTTTTTTTTTGGTACATTAGATGCTTAAAAAAAGAACGCTAAGATCGACTAAAAACAATCCTTTGAACATCTTCGCGCAAAAGATCACGCAGATCAAGAGGAGGTGTGCACCATACACACTTTCCGATCTCAAACAAGCTAAGAAATTAGTGCATTGATTCCTTTCGTAAAAAACATGAGAGGTTATATACCATATAGCAACTCTAAGATAAGAGTGGATATCATATATCAAACTAGCAAGGGAACCTTGTTCCTAAAATTAAAAAAGTGCCTAGGGCTTGTGACCATTTCCTATGACTTCAAATGATAGTCATCAAATTGAACAAGACATCATTTGAATGCATGTCATCAAGCAAACTAGTTGTTTAATCTTTGAGCACTAATCTGATAGCCACATTATTGAATAAGAAGTTCATCAAGTAAATAAATTGTTTGATGCATGATGCAATTGATAATTAAAGTATATAAATAACAGGATGCTTGAAAAATAGGCATTCTCAAATATTCAAGATTTAGAATTGCACTAAATAAGAATACTGATTAGTCTTAATTATAGTAAGAAATTGATATTGTTTCCTTTTCCAAATTATAGTAAGAGAATGATAGTACTTCCTTTTTTTATTTTTAGAAATTCTAGTTTCAGTTTACTAAGAACTAAAGACTTTATATATATGTGCTTCAAAAAAAAGGACTTTATATATATGTAGTGCCTTCGGCTATTTTTCTCATGCGATCAAAATACAACTTAATGCCTTTAGCTTATTTATAGATTGATCTCCTTTAGGTGATCAAATTCCTATATCTAACCCTTCTTCACATTTGTCTAATTCATTTTGGTCAAACCTAAGGTTCTTATCATTTGGTATAAAAGCAGCCATTTAGGCTATGTTTGATTCGATGTTTATTAATAGAATGAAATATTATTTCATCGTTTGAGAGGAGAATTTATAACGGAATGAGATAAAAGATGAAGGTTTCATATTACATATCATTCCATTATAAACAGTGAAAATAAGAAACCTGATTTGAGGAGATTAAGATATAATGTAAAATGATAAACAATTTTTCACTATATTACATTATAAACCTTCTTATAAACAACATTTCACTATATTATTCGTAAACAGTAAAAATAAGAAACCTGATTTGAGGAGATTAAGATGGAATGTAAAATGATAAACAATTTTTTATTATATTACATTATAAATCTTCTTCTAAACAACATTTCACTATATTATATTATGAACTCTTCCATCTTTTTCAAGCAATAATTTTCTAATATTACATCCATTTATATTCCATTCTATTATAAACCATTTTATTTCATTTCGTTACATTAAAAACCTTACGTCTAACCAAATATAGCCTTAAGGAATTCGCTTTCACTACTTGCTTCTCGTTCCATGAATAACTCTATAAAAAAAAGTATGGTGTCTCTAACTTGAAACCAAAAACATAACCTAGGAATTATAGATTTGTAGTCTTGTGCAATGGCTCGTAAAACTTTTACGGAACCTAACTTGAAGATTTTAAGGCATAAATTGTAACATCCCATACACGATAATAGAATCAGCATACCAAGTGTTACTGTATTTTTAAATACCTAATACTTCAACTACAACATTTTCTATTTAAAACCTCATTATTTTAACAATTACGATTCACTTTATAAAAATTTAGACAGAGCTTCCTCTATATTTACTTAAAACCTCTTGCAAGAAACTTCAATACACTTCTCATGCATGTTACTCAATTATCTATCTCTATGTCAAACTCTGTGAAAAAAATAATTTACTATCCTCTAATACATTTCAACACATCTAAACCAGATTTAATACATAACATTCATTTATTCATATATAATTCACAACAAAATCCTGTAAGATCCTTCACTTCTTTATGTGTAAATGTCATAACAAAAAACAAAATAAAAATTTGAAATACATCCACCTCTAAATCTTTTGAGATCCTCTATGCGACTCATGTCTTGTAGTAGATCCACCGTAGCTTTCTTCTAATTCTCTTCAAAACCTATGCGCGGAAAGAAAATCCGCACGCTAAGCTATAGGCTTAGTGGTGTTCAAGCAATTCCATTTCTCATTCAATTCAATTCATTTAATCATAACATGCATAATATATAATATTTTTCACATCTAAATAGCTTCATTTATTTTTAAGCATAAATAGGCATTTAAAATCAAGTTATGAAATACAAGCATGTATCTATTTTAATAATTCATATATAATTACACAATGATCAATAAATTGTACATTCAATTACTAATTTTATTTGCAGTTCTTTAATCATTAATCATTCATTTATCTACTTTTTGTAATTGCCCTAAAGTAAAATCCATCAGAATTGCATCACCGAGCCGGTAAAAAATACAAGATCGGGTTCTTGGAACCATACGATCCATTTTTAATATACATTCATTTTGGAACTGAGCTCTAGGAGCCATGCAATTCATAAACAAATCAAATGTCTTACACCAAAACCGAGCTCTTGGAGCTATACAGTTCGGTAACATATATCATGATGCAGTACAACATTCAAGACATATCCATCTCACCAATTAGTCAAAAAATAACATGCATATTAAGTTTCTCAATTCAAACATAATTTATGCCAATTGGGGAAAATACAAATTATAAATCTAAAATCTCAATTAATCACATATACTACTTCATTTAACAACCAATTAAATATTTTTAACAACAATTTCATAAATTTTTACTCAATAACTCTGAATTTTCTAATACACAATTTTTAGGAAAAAGTAGAATTGCATGAACTCATACCGAATTGATGTCCAAATCTTTAAATTAAACTTTTGTAAACTTCAATTTTATCATCAATTACTTATTTCTTCTCTTTCTCTTTCTCTCTCTCCTTCAATTCATTTTCTTTATCTTCATAATATTGCATAACAAATTCAATTTTATGCATTTTATTCATCAATGCATGCAACCACAACAAAATCATGTACTAAAAATAATTAAAACTCCATTAACTCACCTTATAAATTTTCAGGTATTATTCATCAAGAACACCCATATACATTTTCTTAATCTTTTTCCTTTTTTTTGATATGGTGAGTTTAGAGACTCTAGGTTGATGATTTAGTATCTAATAGGTGATTTGGGGGTTAAAAACTAAATAAATTAGGCTTGAAAATGAAAGAAATGAAAGAAAAATGGAGAAAAAAGGAGGGAAGTATTCTCGATAATGTTTTGGAGAAGAAGAGAATAGGTAGTTGACAAAAATGCCATGTGGTCCCTTATTAAAAGTTTTCCATTTTTTTGATCCAAATTTAACTTTATCGATTAATTCATTCATTCTTTTTTTTCAATAAAAATACTCATAAGAAAGATATCAACTTTACATAAAGACCTTGATTAATATCATCTATTTTCATTAATATTTTTAGGTTTGGCTTTCACTCTTTCTCGGGTAAAACTTTGACCAGTGGTCAAATCTTGGTCAAACCTCAAAACGAACTCGTTTGGAGTTCTAATTTGATCCTTGGGATGTCCTTCAACAATATTATCCAATGCCAAATAAAATAGAATAAAGTTTGGATCCTGAGTGTCATTATTCACCTCGGGATACATTATTCACGACCCAAAAAGTAATATTTATGAATTCGAGATTTTGGGATGTTACATAAATCGGCATAAAACTTATGGAATTTAAGACAAATTTTATCAAATCCTAGCAAAAACTAACGAGGGAGAATTAGTACTACAAGTATCAAATAAGCGACACATTCTGAGGGTAGAGGAAGAAGTAGTCAGGAACGTAATAATGCCTATATTTGTATGAAGGTGTGTTGGAAAATCATAACAGAATCCAATCCCTACTGTGGCGAAATAATTATGAACATTTTTCGTAAATTGGTTTCTAGAAAATCAAGATCAATTTAATTCTATAAAATGATTAACACATAAATCATAATAAAAAACGTTAATCTAAATTTATACCTTATTTCGAAGCTTGATCATGTTCTTATCATATCTCTCAAATTGTTTCCAAAATCGATCCGTCTCAACCATCGTAGCCGCACAAATGTCCAATCTTTAATGTTATCTATATAATAGGTTGAGAGAACTCTATAACGTTTACAAAGATAGTTAAGCAAGAAGTACTAGCTTTATAAATCTTAAGCACATTTATAATAAGTTTTGGATATTTTAGTAATTTAATTGAAATTAAATTATAATTTCAGTTAAACTTTAATTAGAATTACAAATATTTCTAATTAAATACCAACTATGCCCAAATAAGATCCAATATCTCACATCGAACCTTGTTTATTAAATATCTCATATTTAATCATAAAGTTTCCCAAACTTTATAATCAAGTCCAACTTAATTAAAATATATGTGCTCTCTTCATCCTATTCTTTATCTGAGACCCCTTAAGTTCCCAAATATGTTAACAATGATTATAAATTATAATTATAATTCATAGTTAGAATTAGATAAATTAAAACTCCTTTTAATTTATCTTTAATTATCCAATTATCCAATTTATAATTATAGATCAAGATTGACATCGAGCAACTCATCATGACTACCCAAATATTTAGAAGTGTCAAAGTAGTTTTGACTAACCTTTTCAAGCATTATTTTTTAGTATAATTCAATCCCTTCATCTTACAATATTCCGATTAAACACAAATCATGAAATTAATGTCTACTTTATTTTAAGTCTAATCATATTAGTTCTTCGCCATTAGCTATCGATTTAAATAATGACATTTGTAAACTATTTATAAAATGTCATTCTACCTTAGCCAAGGATTTTTTGAATCAACACTAATCGAGAACAAATGAGCATTATCCCTAATTACTTCAGGCTGATGAATTCTATCTTGATGACACAACTACCTCTATATAGTTCATGCTACATCCAATAACTAACGATTGATCGACCTATGATTAAATTGGTTATAAGTAATATCAAAACATAGCAATTCATATACAATAGAACTTTGGAGACCTCAAGTCAAAGGATCACTTATACAATCATCACAATAAGAATTTCGTAGACATACAAATAATGTTCCAAATGGATTTCTTATATCAGGTATATTCAGTGAACTTATTCTCTAATAAGCACCTGCACGTTTGATTAAGTATCTCCATATTTTAGTTCATGAGATCGATTATTTTCTTTATAAAGAAAAACATAAGGTGTGCTAGTCTTTTTACGTTCTATTAATGTCTAGTCTTAATAGAACAATAACTAGGAACAATTTAGGAATAATATATAAATGCAATATGAATCTCATTATAATTTTATTTGCAATGTATAATTATCCTATGAACTTTATCATATACATTAAAACATGCAGAAGATAGAGAATGCCCCTTTAAATTATTTTGTCTCTAAACTACAACAAATCGATTAACTGCAGGACATAAACTAATAGGCAGAATTTCCAATATGCGAAGATGCAAATCCAATTGGCTAGAGTTCTAAAGCGAAAGTTTTACTTTTACGTTCATAAACTCAAAAATGAAAAGGTATCAATGATTTCAATTTAGTTAGACAAAGATGATGTTCAATGATAAGGTTTATATGAAACTTGTCATGGAATTTCTTTATAAAAGTAGTTTAAGCAAGGATTTTATGTTTATCTTGCCACCCAAATATATTAATATTGAGGAGAGCTTCCCAAAATTTGTCATAACTCTATTGTTTTGGAGTATTAAGGTCGATTTGAGCGATTGTTCAATTAGGCTAAAGATTAGCATGAAAGGTACTTAGATAGGAACTTTTACTAAAGGTTTGAATTCAATCATTCATGTTAAAGTTAAGGCTCGCTAACCTCGCATTATGACTATTGTAATTTCTTTGGCAAAGTTGTAAAAGGAGAGATTTAACATAAAAAACTATAAAACCATTAGGTGTGTTAATATCATTACTAAGTCAATTGCCATCCTATTAGATGCATGCCGGTGAGAACTTCCAATAAGGCATCCTATTCTTAAAAAAAATAGATCTAGTGTTGTGATCGGGCCAGGTCTAGGCCCTAGTAGCTTTAGGTGGGCCTGAACGACTCCAACTTCGGTTGACCTATCGTCATCTCTAAATATTAGGGATTCTTAAGTATTAAAAATTTAGAATTGCTGCAAGTTCTAATTATAGCAGAAGATTGACATTATTTTCTTTTCCCACCTAATTATATATTAAGAGAATGAATCATTTTCTTTTCTCTTTCATTATTTTCTTTTTAGAAATCTTAATCCTAATCGACTAATAACTAATTATATAGTAAGAGAACGAATCATTTCCTTTTCCTTTTCTTCATTTTCTTTTTATAAATCTTAATCCTAATTGACTAATAGTTAAGGATTATATATATATGTAATGTTTTCACTTTTTTTTAAAAAATAATCATAATACAATTAAGACCCTTTGACCTATTTGAATGTTGATTATCTCGAAACAATCAAATTCTTATGGGTAGCAAGCAATGAGTTGAGTTTGGGCGAAGTCAACTTATTATTTCTTTTAAAACTAATTTTCAAAATGACGTCGATTTGTGTTTGTCCAAGTTCTATCCGACTAGAAGCCCGATCGGGCCTAAAAAATCAGGCTAGAAGCTCGATTAACTCAACACTGGCTTGTTGGCTTTTGGGTTGGTCGGGTCGGACCTGGACCTAATTGTCAAGCCTACAAATTCTTGTCTATTATCCTTATATTTTTGTTCAATTTTATTTAATTTCTTCAAATAAAATATAAGATTCTTATCACCAAATAAACATATAAAAAACTCTTTCTAAAATAGTTTATCCATAAGTTTCTTATCTATTTAAAACGATATTTTTATATTTTTATATAGTTTAAGCTAATCTTATGAGTCTATAATGATGTAATAAACAACTCAATTTATTTTTAATTAATATTTAATACAAATTCATTATATATATATAATAAATATAGGGAATATACATTTAAAACATATAAGATAATTTAACTTCTTATAGGATATTACTTAATTCGAACTAAATTTTGTGTAGGTTATCTTAACATAAAGCACATTCAGTAACTATGATCTAAAAGAACCTTAGCTTTTTTACGCATGAAAATCAAACATACGTAAGAAAGTGAAAGAACGTTTCCTTATATTTCTTATTTCCTATCCATGTCGCTGTCACGTGATCTTTGCTGAATTAGGAATTTTTAGGACAATTGAGGGTTTTTGATGAATCTCAATAACAATGCTTAAAAAATTCTATCGGTTCAATTAATTTATCTGTAAAAATTTTGAATTGACTAACTTTTTTATTTAGTTTTTAACTTTTCAGTTAGATTTATTTTAATAATTTTTGTTGTTAAAAACTGATCAATTAATTAATGAAATTTATTAAATAATTAATTGGTCAATTTTCATTAATTAATAAGTTCTTATAAATCAAAATAAACTAATTAATTTTTATTTAACAATATTTTTAATTAAAAATTAAATTTTTTGATGAGTAAAAATTGCCTTTTTCAATTATATTTTAAATTCTTTAATTTTATTCAATTTTTAATCGGTTTTATAACGATTTAATATCGATTAAACCTTTTAAATTTTAAACTTTTAATTTGACCGTTTTTGCCTTCGGTCGGATTTTTAAAACATCGATCAATAATACTATGTAACTTTGACATTTCCATTAATAGAATCCATAATTAAAAGAGAAAAAAATACATTAATATTTAATAGTAAATTTTTACAAAAGTAAAAGTGAGTTTCTCATTTATTGTTTGATTGTTCACAGATGATAGCTTTTTCTTCTTTCGGGCAACTACTTCTTATTGTCTGTCTATAAAAACAATACTTGCGGATTATGAAAGTGCTTCGGGGTAGGCTGTTAATTTTTAAAAATCTGGAATTTTTTTCTCCTCTAATGTTTAAGGATATGAAAGAGATTCAAGGAGTTTCAACTCCCCTAAATCATGAAAGATATTTGGGGTTGCCCTCTCTTATAGGCAGAAACAAGAAACAGATATTCTCTTTTCTCAAAGAGAGACTGAAAGGGAGGCTTCATAGTTGGAAAAACTGTTTTCTATCTAGAGCATGAAAGGAAATTCTTCTTAAAACAGTTACCCAAGTTTTGCCCAATTACTGTATGAATATTTTTTTGATCTCAATTTCAACAAGTGATGAACTTCAAAAGATGATGAATTCCTTTTGGTAGGCCAGTAAACCAAACGGGGGTGACAGGATGCATTGGCTAACATGGGAAAGATTGTGTGGGTCGAAACTAGAGGGTGGACTTAGTTTTTGAATTTTACACTGGTTTAATTTGGCAATGCTAGCTAAGTAGGGATGAAATTTAATCCATAACCCTTCTTCTCTTCCAGCACAAATTCTCAAAGCTAAATACTTTCCCAGGAACTCTTTCCTGGAAGCAACGAATAGATATAATCTAAGTTTTATTTGGAGGAGTATATTACAAGCTAGAGATTTGTAAGCTATTGACATACGATGGAGAATTGGAAATGGAGATTCCATCTTAGTATGGAATGATCCTTAGTTACCGGGAGATGCTGATTTTTTTGTACAGTCATCCGTTGTAAAGGGTTTTGAATATTTGCAGGTGAATGACTTAATGCTAGAAGATGAAAAGCAATGGGATCTACAATTAATACAAGGCCTTTTTTGTAATACGAATGTGGAGAAAATAATGTCAATTCCTTAACATACGATAAACCATCAAGATTAGTTGATTTGACATTTTGCTAAAGATGGCTTCTACTCAGCTCGGTCTGGTTATAGAGCAACCCTTAAATTTTTAAGCACCACAGTTTTTGAAGAGATTGCTGGCCCTTGGAAGAAGTTATGGCATCTACCAATTCCTCCTAAAACGAAGAAATTTCTTTGGAGAGCATGTAGAGGGATAATTCTGGTAAGAGAGGCCTTAAAAAGAAGAGGAATGGCAATTGAGGAAAACCGTTCTTATTGTGATGAGGCTGAAACAATTTCTCATGCATTGCTAGAATGTGATCAAGCTCGTGCATGTTGGGCTTTATTCAATTTATATCCCGTTACTCCAAATTTGACTACATTTTTGCAAGATCTTTTGATTGGCCAGATAGATGTGGTGAGTCGGGCTTGTGTACTTGTTGGCCCTTGATTTTTTTTTATTTAAGCATGATTAGATTAATTTGAGGTCTTGATAGATTGGTATTAATTAGGATGATAGCATTAATTAGGTTAGGTGGCATGAGTTAGTATGAATTAAATTAAATTAAAGAGTTAAGTGATAAATGCATAAGGGTATGATGGGCCTTGAGCTTAAGTGAGGGATTAAGTGATAAGTGGACTAATGGGCCTTTGGGCTTAAGTGAGAGTATAAAAGGAAGGAATTAGAAGTTGTCTTGCTTTGGAAAGAAGAAGAAGAAACGAAAATTGAGAGAGGGAGAAGGGAGTGTGTCGTGAGAGAAGAGGAGAAGAGAGAAAAGAAGGGCTTGAGTTAGGGTTTGTGATTTTCTAAGAGTTCAAGAAGGATTTTGGAGTAAGTTCAAAGAAGAAAAATGTGGAGGAAGGTTCAAGCTATCATCTAAACCAAGAAACCCTTGATTTGGGTAAAGATTCAAGGTAAGCTACATTTTT
>JAOSBM010000003.1:6367397-6377852 GCA_027568955.1 Erythroxylum tenue
CGATTAATGTATCAGGGTTTGACCCTTCCTTCGAGGTTGTTGATGGAGACCAAAACCTAGTCATGCGTAAGTATCTGCTCAACGCAACAAGCTTAGCAGTTCTTCAAGATAGATACACCGACAGGAGTACTGGCACTGGAGACCACCGACCACCGACACGATCTCTGGCATTAATAACTTTTATTTGGGAGAGATTCCTGGCAGCAACTAAAACGAAACCTACTCCTGACACAGTTTACGTTGTGAGAACACCCATTAACTTGCGTTCAAGAATGGAGCCATCTTTTCCGATGCATTATATTGGAAACTTCATATACGAGCCAGTAGTAGCAGTGCTTGAAAACAAGGCCATGGATTCATATATTCCGGCGCTAGTGTCATAAACCAAATAAGGGAAACAATAAGAGGTGTGGACGCAGAATTTGTGAAGAGACTTGGGAATGGCGAAGAGAATCTGAAAATAATGCAGGATAGGGCAGAAGCACTTAGTAGCAAGAAGGAAGTTCCATTGACGATCACAAGTTGCTTGTTTCCATTTTATGAAATTGATTTTGGATGGGGAAGTCCTGTGTCGGTTTCCTGTGGAAGATGCCCTATTGAAAATTTAGTTGTATTCATTCCAGCAAAAGAAAAAGATGGTATTCAGGTATACCTTAACTTGAAGAAGGAAGACATGTCCAAGTTAGAAAGAGACCAAGAGATTAACGCACTTGCTTCTCCAGACCATGATTTCCATCCATCTCTTATGTAGGCATTAATTTCCTGGAATTAGGCCTTAATGGTTTAGCTACCAGACGTTTCTATGTTTTTGCATCTGTAATTTTGTTAGGTTAGCTCTATGAAGAAATAAAAGATTATCTATTTTAAATTTTAATATGCACCCCTAAAAGCATTAAAAAAAGACATATAATGGCAAGATAAATTATATTTTAATTGCATGAATTATATTTAATTTTTAAAAAATTATAAATCAATATAAATTTGTGAAATGTGTACTTTATTTATACCTATATTTTAATAGAACGGTGGATAGGTAGGTAGGAAATGTATTAATTTAAATAAGATTTAATTGATTCATAAATTGATGATGAAGGGTATAGGGAAGCATAAGTTTCATTTCATTACTTCTAACTAAATTTATTTAATATATAAAAGACTCAAAATTTTTGAAAAGAAAAAAGTTCTTATGACCACTCTAGTTTATCTAGACTAAATTACTTAACAAGTAATTAGATAAAAATTGATATATGAATTACTACTTAAACATCAAGTAAGTCGTACCACATTACGTCTATTCTGAAGTGGTTCACAACATATATAAATTCTACTATAAGAAATAAAGGGATTATTGACGGTATAAACCCTCGCTAAATCCAAGTATTCCGTCGGTAATAATATTTAACGACGGAATTTAATGACGGACAAATGCGTTAACGGAAATTTCATGTGACCGTCCGTCGGTAAAATATACTGACGGACACCGTGACCCTCAGCAAACCGTCGTAAAGATACCGACGGATTAAGAAGTTTATCGAACAATTTATCGGCGGTATAGTGTATTTCGTCGGTAATATGCAAATATTTTTGTGACGGTTTTCTGTATTCTGTCGGTAATTGGAAGTCAGAAATTTTTTTAAATTAATCTCGACATTAAATTTAGTTTGATGATCTTATAAAAATGCATAATTTCAACTGTTGTGATTTATCTGTGCTTAATTAAATTTTTTATAGATATATTTAATTTGTTTAAACAGATGTTGATTGATGATATAAGGGTCAAAGACTTTTAATTGATAATAAAAACATTACAATGTGCTTAATAAGTCTTTGTAATTGAAAGCAAATGACTATAATCATTCTAATATCCTGATGATGGCGGGTGCTTTAAGCTGCTATCTCTCCCCTTTAACTACTCAATCTCCTATCTCAGAGTTGCCATCTGCTCCATCTGTTGTCTCATCTGAGCCATCTGCTCCATCAATGTCTGCACTGTGGTCCGAAGCTCAGTGACTTCCGACGATTGCGCTGGTCTGGTAGACGCTGCTGTACTGGACATGGAGGATTGCGAATAACTAGTATTCGCAAATGAACCTAGCCTGAATATCCGTCCATGATAGTCCCTACCACCGACAACATCAAGACACGTCTGAGTCTCATTAACAGGTTGTTCCTCCTGAGACTGTCGCTGAATGGTTTGTTGTATTTGGTCTTATTAGGAAGCAATGTTTACATTAGTAAGTGATTATTCATAATTATAAAACTAAATGATTATAAAATAAATAATAATAATGTATTAATTTCACATACATTCAATTCTCTACATCGGCTGTTGACGAATATCACACCATCATGCTTCTTCGTGTGAGTATGCAAAAATAGCTGAGTAGGTGTAGGAGGAATACCCAAAGACTTTTCCTGCATATTTAACCTAAATGGTTAGATGTGAACTATATTTTATAAAAATTTTGGCAGAGTTTACCCTATTTTTATGATATTTCTCCCTGTTGAACAAATAAAAAAACTCAACACAGCCATATATAGCACCAGACATTTATACCATTACCATTATCTATAATACAACAAAGTAAAACATGTACAAAACAAGTGTGAAGTTTAGATACTTATAAGTCTCTGTGCATGCTCATGGTGGGTTATTGATCATCCCGTATGTACGGAAAGACTCTCTTCTCCCGAACCTCCATGTTTGTTGGTGCAGTTACGCCCTGAGATGGACATTGCCTCAGGGCTTCTCCAATAGTCCTGCAATCGACTCTATAATTGCTCCGAAATATAAGGCGGCTGTACACTAGCCTTGAGTATCGCACCAATAAAGTCGCGATAACGTGTATGAGCTCGCCGCTCCCATTGTCTTTGTATGATGGCATCGATACTAGAATCCTAAAAAAATTCTTTCTGAAATAAGAAGAAAAAAATTTAAAGTACTATCATGTAATAATATTTATGTAATTAGTGTATATAAATCAATATAAAAAGAAAATAAATCTTTATTGTACCTCAAACTCCTGAAAATAAAATTCCTTTATTGCCTGAGCGATTTTCTTCCACATATAACCCTCAGGATCAATCCATTCTTTAAATTTAAAAGTCATATTTTTGGAACACAGTCCAGACGAAACCAACCTTATATAGGAATTAATTTTATACAATGAAAAAAATTGATAAATCTATAACTTAATTAAAAACAAATAGTCATTAATATGATTTTACTTATATACTGTTGACAATTCTTACATACTTTCTTCCGTCAGGTTCCTCAGCTCCAGGCTAACGGACGTCTGCTCCATTCGATAAAGACGTATTGGATGATATCTGAGTTTGGGGTGGGGATGGTGTAGCATGTCCTGCAGTAGGTGATGCCTCATCTGCAGCTGTAGGCCCTGGAGGGGGAGGAGGTGAGGCAGTGGGAGCTATAGACTGTGACGATCCACCTTCACAGTAAGTGCCACCGAACATGCCTCTAAACCTGGGCTGCATTACCTCACACTGTCTCTTTGGTACCATATTTTTCCCTGAAAATCATTGTTTATCGAATTTTCTACTTATATAAGAATTTGAATTCAATATTTGACACAATATATGGAAAAGGAAATAAGGCGATTTGTTTAATGTCATATAATTCAAGTACAAACGACAAAAATGACAGTTAACAATCGTTGAAGAAGAAGAACAACCCTCATTCAATAGGACATAGGAAAAATTCTTACAGTTACAACAATATATCAACGTTCAGTAGCTTATCTAGTATATTGCAACGATAAATCAAAATGATATAATTATTTTATTTGATTCCATGTGACAAGGGATTCGGTAAAGGTAAATGAGTCTCTGATGTCTAGATTCCCGAGAAGTGTCTCGGCATGCTCAAACGCACCAATTGGAACAGTAATACTTCTTCCCTCAGGTGTAGGCTTTGAACACCTTCTTGCAACAACGTTTCTGCTATAGCTAAACTTTTTGAGGATACAGTGAATGCGTCGTCGGTCTTAGTATGAAATACTAACTCTTTAGATGAACTACTAGTGGGAATAGATTGATCTAAAACACAATTAGTATAGAACTTTCATAATGTCATATTAGAAAATTGTTAAACGAACCAGAAATGGATATTAATGCATACATGAATGTCCAGACGATGTTTGTGGAATTGACGAATTTTCTAAAAGAACCAATCTCCCTAATCCTTTACATACTATTGTGACATCACTCTCGCCTCTATCAGCATACATGTCATCTTCGAGATTCAAGGAAGCTTAAAACAACATGTACATATATGAATATATATATAATAACTTCATCAAAGGAAATGAGATGTACATAATAAGGAAAGAGACGTTGCCCAGATCATACTTAACACCTTGAAGTAGAAGATCAGCCATGGAAGACAAACGATCCTTAGTGTATGAAGTGGCGATTTTTCCTGCATACTTTATTCCTAGGTTTGGAACAATTTTGCCACATTCCTCTAATCGAAAGGAATTACTACCATCCTTAACCAGTTGCTATGTTGACATTCATTGAATAAGATTTTCAATGAAATTCTGTCCATAATATACTGAAAAGGAGATAATTTATGACGTTGATTAAAAAATTCAATTACAAACACAATTTAATCATTATCATAACTTAATTGTAAATTACAATCATCTTCTTCTTCGGAAGAATAAGAAACAAACTCGGGCTCCTCCTCAGATCTCTGACCCTCGTCATCCTCTCTAGATGAAATTTCAACATATTCGTTAGATGGATAGTTAAAAGGTTCATTATCGTCATATGTCACAGATGCATTTATAAAAGTGATATCTTCTTGAAACGCTTCAGTTTTAACTCTCTGCTCTCCTTTTCTATGTGATTAGAAAACACTTCTAGGTTTAACTATGCAAACCGCCAACCAATCGATCTTACCTCGTCGTAAGCTTGGAAGAGGACATAATACACCTGTTTCACTTGCATTGCCAACATGAAAGGTTCAAATTGTCTTAGTCTTCTCCTTATGTTGACTTCAACTAGATTGTATCGGCTATGAACTTTTGTTCCAACATTTGGAGTCGGGTCATATCAGTCACATTTAAATATCACACATCACTTAATTGGCAAAGCAGGATACTCAACTTCAAGTATTTCAATTATTTTACCATAATAATCCATCAATTCTCCCTGTATGGCAACTCCACTGTTTATTGTTGTCATGCTATGCCCATGATATTCTGTATGGTATTTGTATCCATTCACGAAATACACCGGATATGATTTAATAGTTCGCAGAGGTCTCTTTGCAAGATCACAAATGAACTTGTTTTCTATTGAATTTTTTACACCCTACATAAAAAGAAATTATCATACCATTAATGTATAATGTCATGAGAACACTTTAAATATGGTATTGAACTATTAGAATAGTTGTAAGTGAGAACTTACATATCTCTCAAACCATCGAGGAAAGTGTCTTCCAACTTTTTTATTGTCTGGCATTATCTCGCATAACAGTGCGTCATACAATCTAAATACATTATTATGTATCTCAGTAATGAACAGTACATAAATTTAAAGGAAGAAATAATCATGTTCAACTTATTGCACGAAAGGTAGAACCTCTTGACAGTTCAATAAAATGTAACCATGTGCAGCTTCAATTTCTTCCTCTGTTAACATTCTTCTTGTTGGACGTCCATATGTCCGTCTAGGATATGTGAAAATGAATAAATTACCATCATCATCACTCGTTATTAATGAAGTTAGGAATGAAAAGAGTCCTTATTAATGAAGCTCGATATATTTTCAAATTCAATAGTAAATCCGATATAGCTAAAATGCTAGAAGCTAGCCTACGACACTATACGGGAAAGCCTTAGTTTCTTCAAAAGTAAAGAGAGATAATGAAACGTGATAGATAGAATTAGATAGGTAATAACACCATTGTGGATCAATTTTCATAGTATGCGTTAGAGTTTTAGAGTATAGAGGGCTCGAGTAACCTAAGGGAGACTAGTATGCCTAGATGAAAATACCGTTACTTTGAAGAGAATTAGGTTCATTTGTATCCATGTTAAGATAGATTTGAACAAAGAGCTCCTAGAAAAATTAGAGCTTAAAAGGTTAAATAAGGAAGATAAGTTTGAACAGATGGAAATCAGCTTAAGCAATTAGTGGAAGCCAAAAACAAAAAATAAGTGAAAAACTCGTGTTGCTACTAGAAAAATATCCACTACAAGAACAAATGAGGTAATTTTAACATAATAAGCTCCAAAAGATCTCATTCAAGAGGTCATAACATCTCCTATTAATGGTAGTAACTCTATATTGCTTCAAGCTAATGGTCTCGATCATTAGTGGCTTCTTTTAATCTAGCTTTGGGCCAAATCAGATGTTGCTCCCTCCCCCAATAATAATTTGCAATGAGGAAGAGATGATTTGTTGGATTCAAAAGAGACATAAAATAGTACTAATGAAAAATAAAGGAACATCTAAACAAAACACTGCAAGAGATTATTTTATTCAATAGAAACAGTGCTATTTATAGGCACTTTATAGACTCAACAAACTCAACAAAGTGCTCACTCTTCCTATGGAATTGTTAATGACCTATAGACTAGGAACAAAAACAACAACTAAATTAAGGCTCATTCAAACATAAAGAAATACTTATTTATCCTCAATAAATCTAATATATTTTGAATAATTTTTTCAACAGTCCTCGTTGATTCAAAATGTCGTGATCAATGTAGACATTGATATGGGCATGGTTGTAGATATCTCTTCAGCATAAACATAAACATGCATGGTTGTTTGCATGATCATAGGCATAAACATACTTGTCATGGGACATATTCTGATATGGATGTAGGCATCGTATGTTAGAATAATACATCGTTTCTTCGAAGGTGGACCATAGGTGCTACATTGACATCTTTTTGGGAGGCATTTTTACAAACTTTCTCTATATGTCCCAATTGACCGCATCTGTTGCATTTAATATCCGGTCTCCACCAAAATTTATAATAAGGGTGGTTTGTTTTTTTACAATAAGGACATACTAAATGATCATTTTTTTTCATGTTTGGTTGTTTCCTCCATCACCTGAAATGCCTTTTCTTCATGCTTTTCAACCCTTCTATTGATTTGTGACTCGTGAGCTTGAAGGGACCCCATCAGTTCATCAATTGAAAGAATCAATAAATCCTTAGCTTCTTCTATAACAGCTACTACATGATCAAATTTTGGTGTCAAGCTCCTCAGAATTTTTGCAGCAATTGTTTCATTAGAAATTTGTTCACCATAACAGCGCATTTGACTGACTATTGCCATTTCCCTTGACAAAAAATCAGCTATTAATTCATCATTTTTCATAATCAAGGTTTCAATGTCTCGTCTTAGTGACTGTAATTTTACCACTAGGACTCTTGCATCACCTAGAAACTCCTTTTATAGTATTGACCAAGCTTCCTTTGATGTAGTTGCTGCTGCAATTCTTGAAAAAATAATGTCATGCACTGCTTGTTGGAGAATTAACAGTGCTTTGGCATCCCTCTTCTTAGTTTCCTTCAATCTCCTATGTGTTTCTTCATCTGGTTCTAATATATCGATATCGATATACCCGTATTCCACTAAATCCCATAAATCTTGGGATGTGAGCAGTGTTTTGATTTTGATACTCCACCACTCGTATTTCTCACAATTAAAGATTGGTAGAAGTGGTTGTGTAGAAGAAAATCCAGTAGAAGAAGAAAACCCAGGTGTTATCATACTCTCATATATCACTCACGTGTTTCCCAAAGTACCCAAAAGACCCAAGCTCTGATGCCAATTTGTTGGATACAAAAGAGACATAAAAGAGTATTAATGAAAATTAAAATAGAGGAACAACTAAACAAAACACTGCAAGAGATTATTTTATTCAATAGAAACAATGCTATTTATAGGCATTGTACAGATTCAACAAACTCAGCAAAGCGCTCATTCTTCCTGTGGACTCGGTAATGACCTATAGACCAGGAACAAAAATAACAACTAAATTAAGACTCATTCAAACATAAAGAGAAGACTTATTTATCTTCAATAATCTAAGATATTTTGAATTATTTTTTCAACATGATTAGATGGTTGGCCAAGAAAAAGATATGTGGGAAGTTTCAAAGAAAAAAAAAATTAACATAGCTTTGATGAATAGTGCATGGATGAAAATGTTCTCAAATGCTTGGGCAAAGGTTCAGCAACCACATTAACTTATAACAATTGTCAAGTAGGAGATTGAAAGCAATAAAAGGAATACTCGCTTCAAATTCAATAACTTCCTTTACAAGGTAGCTAGGTTTAAAAAAATAAACTTAAAAGGTATTAATTAAAATTTCCAAGACTACTCTTAATTCGAGTGCGTGATGAAGCTTAAATGCATCAAGAACGAGTTAAATAAAAGATGCCCTTCAAACCTTGATGACACAAAGACAAAACTCAAACGTCAGGAAAGATCTCAAGTTAGTCTAACATATCATTCATAACTCACATTGGAACATTCTACTTATTAACGAAGAAAAAGAGAAGTTTAAACTCAGCTCGGAGGCTTTTACTGCATATTACTCCATAATTATGTAGAATTTAAGAATTTCTTGGTTGAAGGAGGGTGATCTTAATACCAAATTTTTTTTCTTAATGCACTATTCCAGAGAAGAAATAGAAGCAAAAGACAACTAACACTAAGTACTGATCGAGGTTATCTCAAGTATAATTGATCGTTACCTTGCTTCCCTTTCTGAAAAGCCATTCACCGTAGCTGCCGTTAAAGAGGTTTTTTCAATATGAACCTAATAAAGGCCTAAACTTGATTGATTCAATGCTCATTTCTTTTAGAATTTTTGAAATTTGGTAGGAGATATAGTAACATAAGTGGTATTAATTTTTAAAAAGGAGATATGTTAAAGGAAATCAACAAAAATTACATCATTTTGATCCCCAAAAATTTGTAACCCATTAAAATTTAATTAATACCAACCTATTTTCCATTATAACACTATTTACAAAATTATCTCTAAGATGTTAACATCAAGACTAATTTATTTTAGCAGGTGCATTTCTAATTGTACCCAAAATGCTTTTAATAAGTGAAGAAGCATTAGAAACATATCCTTCTTACCTAAGAATTCTTAAATAATTACTATCAGAGAAGTTTCAAATCAAATTGCACTCTGAAAATTGATTTTAAAAAGACTTTTGATCAAATCATTGAGAGTCTTCATCTTCTCTTCTAGATTTGTCACGTGAATTTCTCAATGCATAACAACTCCAGCCTATGTTGTGATCATTAACGATGAATCCTCTCTCAAAACAAGATGACTCAATCTCACCTTATTTGTTTATTGCTACAAAGGTAGTACATGTTTTAATTGCCAAAAACATTAGCGAGCATAACAATTGTAATTATCACTCAAAATGCAAAAAATTAAAATTTTTAATCTTTCTTTCATAGATAATTTTTAAATTTTTTTGAAGCAGATAAGCTTCTATCTCTTGTTCACTAAAGCATCGGAGGTTTAACTTTTTTGTAGTGTACAATCAACCATAACAAGAGTTTGAATTACGTATATAGCGATAGTTTAATTTTAACTAAAATTTTACCCAATTCAACAAGATTTTAATAAGAGAAAGTATTTAGGAAGCCTATAGACATGCTAAAGAAGACTACTTCCCCCTTATGGATATCGCAGATAAGAAATTTGGACAATTGAAATAACAAACGGCTATCTTTCATTAGTAGGATCCAACTGTTGTTATCAATTGTGGGACGACTTGGATATGCTTTGAAGCTCGCACATATGTATATATCCTAATGTCAATTGTCAGAGCTATATAAAAACTTCATGTCAATCAAATCTGTAATTGATGGTATTCCACGGAGGCTAAGTTGGATGCTTTCATCTTTAATAATTCCAGGCCCATTCAACAATCCCCTGTTCTTTCAATTATTGGAGACAAACTTTTCAAGACCCATCCACTAAGAGGCTACTTTTCCCAGTATCTTTGTAGATTTTTTAGATCCAATATTATGATATCGACCGCCATCATGTAGCGATTTGTCTTCATTCAATTGCTCTGTTAAAAATCCCATGCTCAATTGCATTCTCTCATTGAAGACCTCCTAAGCGAGAAGCTAAGCCCTTGTTGAACATCCGATAGAGAAAATGACGATTCATGTGGATAAGATCTCTCAAAGTATGGTGAAGCCATCTTCTCCAACCCCTAATCATCTGCGTCATTGCCAATTCTCATCTCTTGATCAAGTCATGGCTGGAGTTATCGCACCCTGGTTCCTCTTCTATCCTAGAAAGTCCAAAATCAACAATACAGAAAGGTACCAAAGGGTGAAGAAATCCTTGTCTCAGACCTTAACCCTTTTTTACCCTTTTGCAGGGCGTATCGTAGGTAACTCTCACATAGACTGCAACG
>JAOSBM010000003.1:6422207-6442702 GCA_027568955.1 Erythroxylum tenue
ATGGCGTTGAGGCCGAGCGATGTTGACGGGATTCAGTCGACGTTTTTTCGTTTTAACTCATCTTGTTGAGACTTTTTATGCCAAAAAGCTTGAAACCCTTTATTTTTGATGGTAGGGGCGTGGGCCGTTAAAAAACCTGACTGACAAGGCCAGAAAAAAAGTACCCACTACAAATGCATAAGTATAAGATAAAAGAGATAAATAAAGCAGAGCTTATCTATTGGTGAGACGTCCTCAAGTTTTGGGAATTCCAAGGCTTCGGTAGAATCTTGCCGTTCGTGTCGCTCGGTCATGCCGATCTATTCTCTACCAAACAATCTGTGATCTCTTTGGTCAGTTCATCCTCTCAACTCCTTCGTCGGCTCTCACATCAGGAGGACTTGTTACAACTACCGCTCCATCAATGACCTTCGTTTCTTCCAAGTAGCATTCCCTAGCGATTCTTTGCTAAACCCTGACAACAACGATACCTATCTACCTAGAGGGGGTTTGCTGGTGTGACGGTTGAGACTACAAAATTTGGTGGATCAGTAGATCGGTCGCTTTCTCTATTTGTTTTTGGGTGATGCGAATTGGTTTCAGCGTTGTCCTTCAGGGTTACACTCTGCGCTTCTTGATCTTGGTTGTTGGATTGTTGTGGTTGATCCTTCGGATGTGAATATTGTGTTTGGTGATTAGGGTTTTGAAGGGGTAGCTCGTTGGTGCTAGGGTTTTGGTTAACAAGTGGAGGCAGCGTCGACGGAAGGGCAGCGGGTAATTACAAGCCTATTCGTTGCATCGCAAGTGTCGCGACGGTGGCTACATCAGGATTGGCTGCTGCCGCCTGACTTATCTGAGTGGTTCTAGACGTGGTGCCTGGACGTCAGGGCCCCACGGTGGGCGCCAAATGGTTCAGACAGATTTTGTCCGGGTTGGATGCTGTTGCTTGAATCCATGATCTCAGTGGTTTCGGTGCGATGAATACCTGCAAAACAAATAAGGCACGCCGGAGGTTGATTTCCGGAAGGCCTTTCCAACGCTCAAGTTAGTTTTCTGGTGAAGGTGAAGGGCAGCTAAAAATAAAGAAAAGCAGTGTATAAGTCTCGTACCTCTATTATGGCAAAATAGTACCTTATATAAGGGACGGTTGTTAGGTTTAGGGTTTTTATGTAGGTCTTTGTGCATGCGTGGGAGTTGTCTCCTACGATTGAGCTGTGACTATTGGATTTAGGCCTGGGCCTAAAATTACCGGCCCAACTATATATAATTAAATATAATTATTGTATAATTATTACGTCATACCGGTTCGATCGGTAGTTGAACTAGTTGAACCGATTAAACCGATGATCAGTAAGACTTTCTATTCGATGATCAGTCCGAATTTTAAAACATTGATCAAAATAATAATAACAGAACCCGAAAACGCGCAAGTGACAGGAACATAGGTCACAGGTGTCCAATCTACAAATCCTCTGGTCCCCACATCACATGTGCAAACAGATTCTCTGTATTAATTAACTAATTACTGCTTTATTTTATTAAATCCCATCCTTATTTAAACGTGTGGTTAAAAGTAAATTACGGCGAAGAAGGCCTGTGCCCTGTCAGGCACCAATACGGCGTCTATACCTGTCACTTTTCGTTAATTCCAAACACGCTGCTTCCATCATACTCTGAGAGTCAGACCTCCTAAGTTGGACCTTACCCCATGGCCTTTTTTTTAGCCTTTTCAAATAATATGAGTTGGAAGATAAACATATTCATTTATTTTTTAAAAATATTACATTTTATAATGGATTCACATATTTTTGTTGAAATTCTGCAAAAATGTAACAATGTATCTATCTTGTTAACGAGTATATAAGGCAAATTAAGTTGGTGTCACACATCAATTTAAGCTTTTTTTTGACACGACATTAGCTTAAGTTATTGCAGTGAAACGATTATTTAATAAGATATCAAAATCTTTATGATTAAATTGTCGTAAGTTTAAATACTACCATCTACTTATTATTCAGCAGAAGGTAAAGTGAGTTTGTTAACGCTTCAAGCTCAAAAAGCTTTAAGTCCATAGAGTTTTTACTTGAGGATGTCTGTTAGTGAATATATAAAACCAATTAAATTGATCTCATACATCAGCTTAAACTACCGTAATAAAACAATCATTTAACATATTTTCGTACAAGTCAATAAAAAAACCTATTTATTAATTATACGTGGTTCAGTCGGATTCTGTTCGGGTTAGATGCTGGCTTGTTGACTATCAGATTTGAGCCTGGGCTTAGAATTGCCGACCTAACTAATACGTAAGGTTATATATTATTAGATCTTTTTAAATTTCATATTTCAGAGTGAATATTATTGATTATTTTTATTGTAATTATTATTATTGTTTAATAAAATAAAATGAATAAAAAATAAAAATTATTTTATATGTCTTTTATTTTATAAATTAAAATATAAATACACAAGACTTCAAAATTTTCAAAGATGTTGGAGAGAGCAATTTTACACAGCCTTCCTTCTTATTTATACATATTTAAATGATATAAAATTCTTCGTTTCTGAATATAAATTTAATAATAAAAAAATCAAATTTCAGGACCTACCAAGTTATTTTCTCCCTTTATAAAGGCCTTCTTCCTCCTAATAGCTCCCTCATCCCTCTTGTTCTTCTTTCACCTTTATCTACCCACCCTGAATCCCACCATTTTCAGGTAATGCTCTAAAGCATGGAAATCCCATATGGCTTCTTTGTTCTTGATTCTCATCTGATATAATGTCCTTTGGAATCTGCAGAAACATGGTTTCTCATCGTCAGTGGATTCTGCTGCTCTCCGTTTTGTTTATGGCATGTGGCACGATGGGAGCGCCTCCAAGGAAGCCAATAGATGTCCCCTTTGGCAGGAACTACATGCCAACTTGGGCTTTTGATCACATTAAATACTTCAATGGAGGCTCTGAGATTCAACTCCACTTGGACAAGTACACTGGTATACATTCCCTATGTCACAAAAACAGAAAGTTCAAGCAGAGCATTTGAACTATTATACCAATGCCAAAATGTAATCTTTTTTTAATCATTTGAAAAGGTACTGGCTTCCAATCAAAGGGCTCGTACTTGTTCGGCCACTTCAGTATGCAAATCAAATTGGTTCCTGGGGATTCAGCTGGAACGGTCACTGCTTTTTATGTGAGTTACTTCTACTTGTTACATTGTTGAACTTTTGGGAGTGTAGTTCGGACTTTTTCTACAGGATTGGAACTTGTTTTAACTGGTTTTAGCTGGTCAAGCCATTGTCTTTGTTTTGTCTGCTGCCCTTTATGTAGATGATGTTACTTAGTTGCAATTAATTCAAGAGCTTGAACGTTATATGATAATGCATATGTGTGCCACAGCTGTCTTCTCAAAACTCGGAACACGATGAGATAGACTTCGAGTTCCTGGGGAACAGGAGTGGGCAGCCCTACATCTTGCAGACAAATGTGTTCACGGGAGGAGCAGGAAACAGAGAGCAAAGGATTTACCTCTGGTTTGACCCTACCAAAACATATCACTCCTATTCTATCCTCTGGAACATGTATCAAGTTGTGTAAGTGCAGGAATCTCCTCACCTGAATTTAATCCGTCATTCTAGCTAATTTGCAGATGACTTTTGCGTTGAAATTCGATAAAGTTTGTTACTTTCTGATATAATAAGCTAAATTTTCTCAGACCACTTTTGAGCTGGCCTACACTTTGAACTATTTCCTTATGATGTGACGTGTTTAAAAGGGCTTGGAAATTTCAGGTTCTTCGTGGACGATGTTCCAATTAGAGTATTCAAGAATTGCAAGGACTTGGGAGTTAAATTTCCATTCAATCAACCAATGAAGATGTACTCAAGTTTGTGGAATGCTGATGATTGGGCCACAAGGGGCGGGCTTGAGAAGACAGACTGGTCAAAAGCTCCATTTATAGCAGCATACAAGGGCTTCCACATCGACGGATGTGAGGCTTCTGTCGAGGCCAAGTTCTGTGCCACTCAGGGCAAGAGATGGTGGGATCAGAAAGAGTTCCAGGATCTTGACGGATACCAGTACAGGAGGCTCATGTGGGTCCGTCGGAAATTCACCATCTACAATTACTGCACTGATAGGGTCAGATATCCTGCACTTCCTCCTGAATGCAAGAGAGACAGAGACATATGAACATGAGAAAGAACTCAATTATTGGACGGCCACCCGGTGCTTGGAATTCTTACTCGTTACGATTTGACTCCCGATTCCTTAATTTTCGATTTGTAAGGTTTTCAAAAGTGTCGCTGTCGGGTCCAGTTTCTTCAACACTTGGTTGCATGCCCACTATTCAGGGCTCTATATAAGAGATTTAAGTATTACTGTTACTGCATATCAGCATCATTACCATTTATATATGTTTGTCTACTGCTTTTGTATTATGTATCCCATCATAATATAAGAAAACCAAACCATTTCTTCCTGAGCGAGGATTTAATATTAATATTACAACATATGTTGATCTATACCACGTTTGTCTGTATTATTCTCGTGGTTGCATCTTGTTGACTTCGCCTGTTTTTTTATTTCAGTTGTGTCTAATTGACTTGAAGGTAAAGAAAAATAGGTGTTCCATTTGATAGATTAGATTCCATGGCACCTCCCTTCTTGCCACATTGATCAAATACCATAGAAATAAGAAAAATAGGTGTTCCATTTGATAGATTAGATTCCATGGCACCTCCCTTCTTGCCACATTGATCAAATACCATCCCATTTCTAGTACCATCCCGTTTGTAGGTTCTTATCTTTTTGTCTTCTTTTTTTTTTTTTTTGGAATACAAGGGAGACGAAATAATCAGCTACATTACACCTCTGGTCAGAAGCATCAGTTATATTCTTATGCAGCAAGGTTATATAACCTTAGGGGAGCTACTCTGACATAGACTTGTAGATTTAGCCAACCAGTCAGCACATTGATTTCCTTTTCAAGAGATATGAAGTGACTTCCCTACCTAGTCTCTAATCATTAGTAATTTAACACCCTAAGTTAAGGAATAATTTTTCAAACTCCTCCCTATCGAGTCCGATAGAATATTGATAACAATTAGAAAGTCTGAGTTTAACTCCACCCGACAATATCTTAAATTCCAAGCCAAAAGAAGACCCGAGTAAGCACCCCACAACTATGCCTCAAGAGGAAAACAACAGCCAAATCCACCAAACCAAGCTCCAGTAACATCCCTCTTTAATTTCACGATGACACAACAAAAGAAACGATATTCCTTCCTGAAGAGGAATAGCATCGTTTAACAGTTTTAAATTTAATCTACAACCATCACAAGAAAGGAACATTAAGTTGCTTGCAGTCGTTTGAATACTTAGCTTAGTACCATCATAGTCTTTAGCAGCTTTAAGAATCTCAGGCATCCATAATCCCACCACTAAATATTCGGTTCCCACTTCCACCATTTATCTTTTTGTGTTGTTGGGTCGTTTGTTTGCTTTTGACAATTCGAAGCAACTGTTTAAAACAGATATGAGGACTAAGCTCTCTTTGCAGCCAACCCCAAGCAGTGAAAACTAAGCAGGATTACATGTTCAGCAGACTGTTTCAGTTTCAGTAAGACCTCAGTGCCATTTAGGAGGAAGGAAATAAAAAGATTGTGGAATTTACTTCGTCAAGTGCCAAATCAAGCTTACATGTAAAGGGTTTTTAATCGGTTTTTGAAACCTCATCTTTCAGATATTCAGAGCAATGGCAGCCAGCAACTGGGTGGTTGAAATTAATGACCAACTCGAAAGCATGGTCGATACGTCAACAGAGATGGAGCATTGGAGAAAACGTTCAATCTACAAAATACCGTCATGTGTCACGGACTTGAACAAGAGAGCCTATAGCCCTCAGGCAGTCTCCTTCGGTCCTTACCATCATGGGAAAGATCATCTAAGGCCAATGGAGGAGCATAAGCAACGAGCACTCCTTCATTTCCTGAAACGATCGAGGAAACCTCTACAACCGTTTGTTGAGTCGTTGAAGGAAGTCGTGAAGGTTCTGAAAGATTGTTATGATCAACTTGATGTGTCATGGCTGGAAGATACGGATGGATTTCTGCAACTCATGATTCTTGATGGTTGTTTCATGCTGGAACTCTTACGTGTTGCGACCCATACCTTGGATGATTATGCTACCAATGATCCGATTTTTAGCACTCACGGAAAGCTCTATATCATGCCATACATCAGGCGTGACATGTTGATGCTCGAAAATCAACTACCAATACTGCTACTTAATAAGCTAATTGCAGTTGAAAGTGACAAGGCAAAGGTACGTTATTCTGACAACTACCCAAGTACATTCTCTGCTGTTTGATTTTTGAAATACCAAATTGGTTCTTCTTCTTCTTCTTCAGGACGAAGGCTTTGTGAACAAGCTGATACTCAAGTTCTGTTTTTCCAGTAGTACCCATTTCTCAACCAAAGATAAATGCTTGCACGTACTGGATGTATACAGGAAAAGTCTTCTCTTTGAGGAAAACCTGAGCAAGAAAAAGAGTGGCCATAGATCATCAGGCAGAGCACGCTATCAAGGTGATTCTGATGATATCATAAGGTCTGCAACAGAACTGAATGAAGCAGGAATCTGGTTCAAGAAAAGTAAAAGTCGAAGCCTGAGAGACATCTCATTTCAAGGCGGGGTCCTTAAGCTTCCGACGATTGTTGTAGACGATGCCACCGAGTCCATTTTTCTGAATTTGATCGCCTTTGAGCGATTGCATGTAGGTGCGGGCAATGAGGTGACGTCCTATGTCTTCTTCATGGACAACATCATAGACAACGCAAAAGATGTGGCTCTTCTTCATTCCCAAGGAATCATACAGAATGCTATTGGAAGCGACAAAGCTGTGGCTAAATTGTTCAACTCCCTTTCCAAAGATATCACTCTGGATCCTGAAAGTAGCTTGTATGCGGTTCATAAAAAGGTGAATGCTTATTGCAAAAAGTCCTGGAATGAGTGGCGAGCCAATCTGATTCACACCTATTTCAGGAATCCATGGGCAATCATGTCCCTAATTGCTGCTGCTTTCCTTTTTGCACTTACTATTGCTCAGACTATATACACTGTTTACCCTTACTACCATTCGAACGAGCCGTCTCCTTCTCGTCCAAATTTACCTTCACCTGGACATTTCCATTAGGCTCTCTACAAGAAAGAAAAAGTGTGACATTTTCATTATATATGCTTCTTACTCTCTCCACACTCAATTCTCTGTATGGTGTGCTTGATGAACTTTGACGTGTTCATTACATTACTCTCTTCACACTCAATTCTCTGTATGGTGTGCGTGCTTGATGAACTATCATTGACATGTTCATTACACTCTATTCTCTGTATGGTGTGCTTGATGAACTATCTTTTGATGCTTCCAGGTTGATACATAAATTCTCCCACATAGTTGCCAGCTACAATATTAATAACTGCAGATCCCATTTCTCACTTACGACTACTGAAGTATAATGCAAATAGGTGATATTAAAATGCCAAGAGATTCGTCACCGTTTGACATGAAGCTGCATACATGATTGACAACAAGATCCATATTACCATCACCTAATAAACATTTTAACCCCATAAGAAGGGGCCTCTTCATCAAACTTTATTTCTGCACATATTTGTATCACAACATTGTCTCCAATGAAGAATTGGAAGAGATCAGAACTCGTTTCATGTTTAATGTATTTGTATATGAGCTCTGAGTCAAAATCTTTACTATGAAAGAGGAATCCACTGAGGTCATACATTTTTCCCAAATTTGTGAACAAGTTCAATCGCTACTCGTATGTAACTGAGGAAATGCCATATTTCATTTACTGAGGAAACAGTAAGCAATAAAGGATCTTATTGCTCCATCTTGTAAAGCACTCTGAACCAAAGTCCTTCGTATGCTCCAACTAAATGCAACAAAATAAGTTGAGTTGTCTTCAGGTGGTGAGGACAATAACGAGTTAGAAGTTGCTTCTTTCCCTGTCCGCTGCTGTTGTTCATCTTCCAATTCCTATTAACCCAAGCTGCAAGAGCAGGAAGTTAATTGACATTTGAAACAAGTGAAAAGAATTAATGTACAGGAAGTGAACAGCACAAAAATAACCAGAGGAGGAATAGTACAATGTTGTTTCCAGGCCGCTTCCAATAGAAACCTTGGAGGACTACTGGCAAGATATTGCAAGCTGCAATCACATATAGCATCAATGCATGCATCCCCATCCATTCCAATACCAAGGTAATTCGCCTATATCCATACATATCAACCTGTGCAAGAAAATAATATTGTTAGTTTTAATGAATTACTCGTATCATAAGCTCTTAGTATGTATAACAAAAGAAATTTTCCAACCAGCACGTAGATTCCAACAAATAGAATGCCAGCAACTCCAGCAGTGACACACATGTAACTGAATGTGTAAAGAGCCTTGTTGATGTGCATTCCTATAACAAGAAAGATCTCACTTCTCACAGGATGTAGCCAGATACAATAGAAGAAAAATACAAGAGAAGCAGCAGCTTAATTAATTACTTACCGAAGAAGTCCAAGATCAGCCCAAACAGGATGAGAAATATTGATGGGATCATCCAGTGACGTATTCTATCGTTATGATCCTGCATAATTGCAGACAGTAGCGTAAATAGAACTTTGAAGAGAATGGATGAACACAATTGTATTAAATATGAGACTTCAAAAATCTCTCACCTTGAAATGAAGGACAATATGCCCGTAGTGCAAACCAACCAAACACGTTACAATTGCCATTACTGAACTACAAGCACAGACACAGGGATTACCAAGAAACCTTAACAAGAGAAGAAGATCTAACTTCCAAGTCAGAAACCAAGTTTTACTTGCTATCTTCCCATGTTTATCTGCTGGTATTTTGCTACCAGCTGTTTCATAAAGCAAAGATTATAGCATGCATTATTAATGCCGGAAGGTATTACTCTACAACAAAGTTTCAAGCCAACCTCAGGAGTCCTTCAGGATCAAAAGGGGCTTCACACCATGAAGGAGCATTAAGGGGCAATGGGCCATAATCTGGAGAATTTAGACTGCATTCCTGTTCAATGAGATGCAAATTACATCAATACTAGATAACTTGCTCAATGACTAGAAGAAATTAGGGAACTAGAACTAGGACAAGTAATTAAAGGGCTCATATTAACAACCTTTGTTCGTGCGTAAACTGGCTTTTTGTATAGATGTTGAGTTCCCAGTAACACACGATCAATCATTCCAACAGCATTACAAGCCGGACCGGTGTCCCCCCTCACTTCACATTTCACCTTTTAGTGAATATTTATAAAAGATTATTTCAAGCCACTCAAAAAGCAAGCAGTAAGTGCAGATAAAAAAAATTCTTGACTTGGAAATAGTCAAGCTTCTAAGTTATTGACGTAGGAAAGAAATGAAATGGAGCTCACTGAAAGTATCTTGGGAGCAGAGGAAGACTCTCCAAATGGAAGCTGAAACTCCCAATCAGGAACATACAAGCCATACAGCAAGGCAAGATATAGAACAGCTAGCACCAAAGCCATGATCCTGAGAAAGAGTATGCCAATTACCATAATATGGATAACTTAATTTCACAAATAATCTTAATTACAGCAGATGCCAAATTTCAAGTTTGAAGCACAACCAGTAATTTTACAATAGTTATATGGCAAGTCAATCTTTTTATGAGATAACCCCGTCCGTGAGCCTGAGGGTTTGCTGTGGCATCAATTAGAATAATCGTGGGATGAATCAAAGTGGTTACCATTGGAGTCTATATTTCTTCAGTGCATATGTAACTGAAGTATCCGAATCATCCCCTTTCAGCCAAATCTCACATGCTGCAGCTACTAAATATGCTATTGCTATTCTCTGAGAGAAAAAAGAGGCATTAATTATACTACTTTGAGAATTTGCATAGCCTGAAGTTTGTACAGAATTTAGCTATAGCAATAATGCAGACTTGATATGGCTAAAAAGTTGATTTAGGTACAATCAATTCCCTCAAAAGCATCAAATGATTTCAATGTGCTAGACTTTACAAGCCTAAACTGATCAGACTATAATGAAAAGGACGGGTTAGGACAGATAAGGGTTAGGACAGATAAGTAGGCATACCTGCAATATACCCGTCCACCTTATTCGGTCAATGTCAACTCCATAAGTTAAATCACTGAGGCCGTGCAAAAAACCCCCTGGACAGAAGTGAAAGTAGAAACTGTTGAATATCTAACATGAAAGTCTGGTAACACTGCCCTCCTTGGTTCTCATGAAAATTGAAACAATAACAAATAAATTAAGCGAGTGCTCTACAATGCATAATGTAGCTGTTAAAGAGGATTACCTTGGAGAAAAAGTCCTAAAAACAGTAGTTTGAGTGCTCGCATCAATGCTTTTCTAGTGGCAACGGCTTTGCAAGACAATTTCTGTGTGTAAGAACAATAAAAAGAATAACTGTATAAGAAACGTAGGAATGCGATTGTGTAGGAACTTTTAGTGTTGTTGTGTGTAATGTCTACATGAGAAAAGCATAAAAAGAGTACCTTGTAAGTAAGTGCAAGGGAAACACCAACAATGAAGAGAAAAAATGGCATCACAACATCTGCGAGCGTTAGACCATTCCAAGGTGAGTGATTAATCATTGGCAGCAATCCACCAGCATCATCCACAAGAATCATAAGCTGCATTTTAATGTTTGATATCAACAAGTAAGACCATCATTTTAGATATTTCAATCCAAAAATTAGACTTTACTGAAAACATATGTCGCCATCACAACAGGAGTCATGGCTAAAGGAAAGAAGTAAAATTGATTTCAGTCCCTGTTCATTGATGTTGTCTGTCGTTTGACTATAATGGAAAATTTCGATGAGATTAAGGTGTAATACATGATATGGTTTGAAAACATTCACCGGAACTTAACATGGGCTAAGATTTTCCGAACATGTTGGAGAAGAGAATAAATGCACATGTAAACTTCCCACCATTTTGGGATCAACAAAATCTGGAACTAATTTAGAAAACCAGACGGATATGGGAATAACCATAGGCAAAACACAAAAATAGAATGGTATATAGACTTGAAAATTTGTTACAGATACATACATGGAAAGAAGAGTGAATATAGACATCGTATTAAAAGGAAAGTCTTTCTGGAGTTCTGCTTAATCAATTTAACAAGTGGGAAATCAAAAACAAAGCAGAAATCAAAAACTGGGTAATGGACAAAAAACCAATTTTTGTTTTGTTCTGTGAGTTTTACGAATTACTACAAAGTTGGTAAGAGATATTTTTACTCATCGGAGTAAATCAATCATGTTAAAAACAAACAGATCCCCCATAACAGGATGTACGAGATCTGCAGAAAACAATGAAAAAAAACACAAAAAAATGGAAGGAAAGGACACAGTAAGGACAAGAAAATCCAGTTACCGCAACAGCGAGTCCTCGAAAAACATCGAGCGAAACTAGACGGCCGGTGTGGTGTTGTTGATGTTGGTGGGGGTTTGAATGTGGAGAAGAATGGTTTAAGAATTTAGTTTCTTTCGTAACAGGAAGTTTGCGGCTTCGATCGAGATTGGCATTGTATCCGGAGTCGGAGAAAGAAAGAGCCAATTCAACATCTTCTTCTTCATGATGACGGGATTCACCCACTTTTCTCAAAGACGGCCTCTCACTTTCTGCTTCTTCATCATAGCTTTTAACAGGCTCATAGTACGTTGCCTTTGGCCCTTCCTTACTCATACCTACCAAGAGATGATATAACAAAAAAACCTGATACGAAGATGGTTGTTTGTTGATTTCTCTGTATCTCTTCTTTCTTTGAACTCAATGAAATGCACCCTTTTTCTGTATCTGTATTCACAAGAGAAAAGCACCCACCAGTGCATCTATATTATCTTCTTCTCATCTTTCATCTTCAGCCTCTGCTTTTATAACTTGTGTACTCGCAATGACTGTATTATATTCTATATTTCTAGGTAGAAAGAATTAATGTATGTCCTATACTCCTATATACCAAACCGGGTCGACCATAAAAAAAGAGGAGAGGAGAGGAGCCACGGAAAAAAAGAGAAAAGAAGCGGTGATAAGATAAGGAATAAAGGCGGGGGAGAGTAACGGATGGCAGTGTATCAGTTGCCGTATCCGCTTCCGATTGATATATCACCTTTTTCACCTTTTTATTTTTGGATTCTAGCTCGTATCGTACTCTTTTACTCCCCCGACAGGTGTCGGCGACAAGTATTCATTTATAATTTAAGATTTACAGGTATACTTCACATCTCTTTCTTACCAATGTGCTCCTTTTTGACATCTTCAGGACTAGCGACTTCCAAGTCTATTGACATTGTTCGTTTACCTTTGTTTCGTTGTACATTGGACACGATCTAAGTTGAAGTCATAGCGTTGGGGAACCAGCGCTATGCACGTCTCGCACGAGGGGCTGGTCCTGGGACAAGATCTTTGTTTAATTTTTATGATATTTTATTTGGTTATATAAATTTCAGTTATTTATTTATATGAGTTTTACGTAGACCTCATATAAATAAACGCAGGATTTACATAAATAAATAATTGAAATTTATAAAATAAAATAAGACACTATAAAACTGGAGAGAGAATCTTAACTCAAGTTTATAATTATATCCTCTTTCTCAAATATCCCGTTACAATCTAACGTTAGTTTGAAAACTACGTCATTTTATATGTAAACGCTTCAAATATCTGATTACAACCTTTTTTTTTGTCTGAAAATAATATCATTTTATTTTTATGTGTAAATGGTTAGAAAAAAGTATACGAGTCCCATTAAAAAAATGTGCCATAACAACTTTTTTTTTGGTCGTAAGATTAATAAAATTAAAAATTAAAAATAAAAAAAATCAATTATTATAGAATCGACTAAAGATCGAATAAAATTAAAAAATTTAAGATATAATAGAAATAAATTTTTTTTATTCATCTAAAAATTTAAAGTTTAATTAAAAATTATATTATTAAAAATTAATTAATTAATATGACTTATTAATTAATAAAATTAATTAATTAATTAATCAATTTTAACAAAAAAATTATTAAAATAAATCGAATTAAAAAATTAAACAGTTTAAAATCTTACGATTAAATCTACTGAACTGATTGGGTATTTAATCATCCACCTTAAGAGAATCTATAAAAAAAAATGGCATATATTCTCCTGGCAATAGGTTGACATCAAGTTGAACTAAATTTAAGATCTTTTCAAGATTTGGATCCGATATTTAGAAAAACAAAATTAAATTCAATTTTTTAATTTCATTTTAAGTTAATTAATTTTTCATAATTATAACTCAATTAAATCAAATTTGAGTTAATTAACTTTTTATAATTCAAACTTAACCAAATTAAATATGATTATTCACTTTTAAAAATCACCCTCATATTTACCGAGAGAGCAACAGATGCATTGACTAGCTCGCTACTTAGACTGCCCGATTCAATATTGAAATCACCTATTTTACCACTACATTTATCGGTGCCATCGTATCTTATTAGAGAATCTTTCAAAACCTGTCTCCCAAACTTGTCATGTAATATTTTGTGCTCTGTTTCCGTTTTTTTAAAAAAAAAAGTCACCCTCTTATTAGTTCGTTCCAAGTGCGTGTTCTCTTTAATTACGCAACTCCAATTAGATTAGTCCAAGTCATTAGAATCCTAAGCCTGAAAAAGAAACTTTACCTTTGGCAGATACCAGCTTTAACATGTATGAGTCATGTTTCACTCACCATTATCTCACAAGTAAAGTGATACAGTATATCAATGCACACATAATAAACGTTCCCTTCTAAAAGTGGCTAAGAGTGGTCCCGATCTTTTATTTAATTTTATTTAATTTTATGATATTTTATTCTGTTCTATAAATTTCAGTCATTTATTTATGTAAATTTTGTATAAATTTTACATAAATAAACGTAAAATTAGCATAAATAAATGGCTAAAATTTATTGGATAAACCCATAAGACAAAGACTGATTCTACAGTAGTACCAGAGAGACTATGACATTTCACGCCGTACCTTTCCACGAAACCGATTCCCTACCAGTCTACCACACTTTGAATGGGTTTCTTCGTCAGCAAACCGACAAAGGTAAATGTAGATAAAAAAGGGGGTTCATGCTAGATTAAAAAAAATCTGGTAAAAAGTCGATTCCTCCTTCCGCCGTAATAATAACAGCAGATACATGTGAAGAGAGATGCATCAATCAACAGAAAGTAGTTGCAAAGTGGGCAAAGTATATATGCTGAGCTGATGAAGCACAACTTTACATGCTTCACGTTTTCATCAAAATTTTCTCTTTTCCTTTCTTTTGGTCACCAATTCAGGACTTCACAATCTTGGCTTCCCAATTTCTGCGACCATAAGATCCTATGCAACATCAAATCCTCCTTTTGAAATGTTTAATTGGGTCACTGTATCAAACACATGACAGCTTTCGTATGACAGAAAAGTCAAAAAGTTTAATGCATCCCTGCCCCAGCACGGCTGATATTTTCCTCTATTTACTCTGCAGGACAAATCACAATAAAGAATTACCATCCCAAAAAACCTGCAACCATAACTCATTAGTATCATTTAATGAGACATAAAACCACCCATCTGATCTGGTTCACCACTTTCAATTCCTCACTACAACATTTTGACGTTTTCCAAGCATGGAATCTGTACTAAAATTGTCAGCTTAAGACAAAAGCAAAGACTTGGACCCAAGTTGGGCAAGTACGTGCCAGCAGATTCTTTGAAGATTTATGTGTACATCCATCCATATCTGCATCCATTTGTTAAAAAACAGACAGCTGAAAAGACAAAGAGGTTATGTATTATTCTCAGTAGTACTTAAAGGCAAAATATCCTGGATCGATATCGCTTGTTTAAAACAAACAATTGAACCAGTCCAACACTGTACATGCCAATCCAGACAGAGCACTACATGAGATAACTGCAGAACATCATTAGAAGAGGTTGCAATAGCACATTCAGTTCTTAGCTGCATAATTAAAGTTGTGTTACACATAAATATGCTAAGAAATCCTCCACATAAAAGCTTTTTATGTTTCTTTGTTCATATTTGAAACAGGTGAGGAAGTTAAAAACCCGAGTTTATGACCTTTGTGCTTGGGCCGTAATGAATTATTAGAACTCAATTCCAAAATGTGAATCTTGCTAGGGACTTGAGAAAATGAACTTGTTGCTAAATAACTGAGAATCCAAATAGAATTGATCAGTACAGGGAGTACCAAATGTGAAAAGAAAACGTCGCTCCATTAAATATACATTTACATGAATAATCATGATGTGAACATATTATCAATACTTTTATCCCAATCACAAGCTAGCTTCTATGTGGTATGGGGATGGAGCAAGAATGCAGACGAAGCCATAATCCTATATTGTAGAATACAAGTGTTGTCGTAGCTTCGGAGGGTCCACCAACAACCCATTTATCTGCCACTAAAGGTGGTGCTGAGGCCACTAAAGGTGGTGCTAAGGCTATCTGGAAGTAGTCAACAAAATTCTTACAGGTAGCTTTTATCAGAAGCAAGGGCAAGGTAAAGAAAGGGAAAAGGTCAAGAAATACAAACAAAAGTACTTGCTTTCCCTTTCTTTTTGATGCTTTGAAATGCTGAGGACGGGCTTTTCACTTAAAGAAACCTTAGTTTATCGTTGGTGGTATAACAGTTTGCACAATCTAGGAGGGGAGCAATGGACGGAAGAAAAGCTACGCATTTTATATATCCCAACCACATGAAATGTATTCCCCTTATTGTACGAATTTGTCCTCATTACCATCACCACCAAACAATATTCCTGGACTTATATTGCGATCAATTGCAAAAGGGGCATATAGCAAACAGAATTATTAAAGAATCAGTTCATATAAGTGACTGATCCATTATCATAGTTGCATCTCGCTCAAGAACAACTAAAAGTCTTTAAAAAAGGTAAAACTAACAAACTAGTTAGCAATGAAGAATGAGTAAAAGCACTCACACAGTCTATGAAGCGCCCCCCACATCAGCATCAAAGATTTCATCTTTCTTGAAGTTACCACAGACATTACACTCCAAAAGACTAGATGGTCTAGGGTCGGATGGAGGCAAAGGAGCTAGAGTGCCCCCACAATTTTCACGATCACACATGTATCTCACAAAGAAATAGGCATGAGGAAAGTCGGAGTCAACATCCTCCTCGGTTGCCTCCATCACGTCATCATCGACATGCTCCTCATCTTCATCGTCGTCCATCGCCTCATTCTCATCAACAACAATGTCATCTTTGTCATCATAATTATCGGACCAATTAGCTTCGACTTTACACCGATCACAGTGACAATAAAACCCGTAGTCCTCCAGCAACCTTTTCTGCCTGGTGGGATAATCCCAATTGACAGGAAAATAGCTCAAGCAGATCTCCCTCCCTTGAGGGACATCATGAATCATTCGAACAATGATGTCAGTATTATTGGCATCAACAGTCGAATCCACATAGTCAAACCTACAAGCATTAGGAAGGCAATCGTGGTTGAAGAGAGATGCATTGGGGTAAACACCGTAGGCCCTAACAGACCTCTGCCCGTCGACACTGAAAGGCTCCATTAAGGCAAAAGAGTTGAGCTTGTCTTTAGCCAATAGAGTGGACGTAAGTTGCAAGTCGAAAAAGGAAGTGTTAGATGAAGGAGGGCATAAAGTGGAGATAACGGAATGAAGGAATTGGGTCTCCTCATCAACATTATCAGTATGACTGGAATGGGGTTGGAGAGACAATATGGATTGGAAATGGGATGGGTTGAAAAATGCAAGATTATAAGCGGCGACGAGAAAGCGGAGTTGAAGGTGGCGCTCCAGGGGTTGATTATGCAGGGATGGGAAATCGTGGAGGCGGGAAAGAGATTGGCAGGCCCAAGGAGAGTGGGAAGAGGAAGTGGCTGCAGATAAACAAGCAGGGCCGCAGAAACGATGATTGGAGCAATTTGGACATGACAACAAGGTAATTTGTTGTTGTTGTTGTAAATTTCTAAAGCAGTTGTTGCAGTAGTTGTAGGATGAATGTTGTTGGGTTGTCAACGGTGAAGCAGAGTAGAGGAGGATTGGAGAGTCTCTAAGGACGATTTGGCCTGCTCTGAGGGGCTTACAAGAAAACACACCCCTTCCTCTTCCTGGAATCTCCACTGTTCTCACTAGTCCTTCGTCCTCACTGTCCATCTCTTCTCTTGACTGTTTCTCTCTCTTCTACTACTAAACAACAAGAACAACACTAAACCCCTAAGGCCTCAAGTCCTCCACCTCTATGCTCCTAGCCTCCTACAGCTGCTTTCCAAAACCCTAATTGCCAATCATGTCAATCATTGTTTTATGTTTTGATTAAAAATTAATAAAGAAATATAGCAAATATTTTACAGCTAAGTACCAATTTCTAATTATCCACAAAACTTAATTTGGGACTCCGTCGCTGATCCTCTCCATTCAGGGTGTTCCGTGTTGCTTCTTTTCGTTGGGCTCTCCATTCACGTTGCTGTTGAGACGGTAGAATTGTACGAACATTGACCAGTTTTGATCAGTATTCGACGCGCAGAACAACGAAATAAGATAAGGATTTACGAGGAAGTAAGGACGAAAAAGGATAATGTCAAGTTTTGATATGTATTGATGTTCATTGGAGGAAATTTTTGACGAGACGCAAGGGATGTGAGACTAAAATAAGACTCTTTAGTCTTTGTTTGGATCCTTACTTACACAAAGGAAAGGAAAGGAAATATTGAGGGGAAAAGAGGAGAAAATAATGAAAGAGAAATGAGATTTCCTTTTCATTGTGGCCTTGTTTGTTTTCCTAATTTATCAAAGGAGGAATTGAAACTTATAGATCTTTATGCCCTTGATTATAGATCAATGGTAATTTACTTATCTTGTCTTACTTTGTCTTGAATTTCTCCTCATTTTCCACCAATTTGGTGGGAAATACATTTGGTCCAAATTTCTCTCTTATTCCTCTCCATTCTCTCCCTTTCCCTTTACTTATTTTTGTCCAAATAAGAGAAACCAAGAGAAATACAATTCCCTTCCTTTATTTTCTCTTGCTTTCCTTTCATCCAAACAAAGGCTTAAGACAGACATCAGGTGGAAGGTTAGCTGGATCACACGTATAACAAAAATATGTGAGAGTTCGAAGGTGACTTAACAAGTAAATCAAGTATGGTGCGAGTTTTAGTAGAGTTTCGGATCGTGTACGAGCTGACTTGACTAAGGCTAAGTTCTTGATGAAGTAAGGACTTAGTTTGTGCTCAAGTGGACAGATCATGACTAATGAAATTGACATGAGTAAGTATTGGACGAACTAGTGTATTATTGGCTTAGATGACTCATCATTAACGGATAGAGACGAGGAGATCATGGATGATGTAACGGATAAGATCATCTGAATATAGAAGAAATCTTCGTAGATATGAATAATCATTCTTATATAGTGTAATCTTTTATCTTATTATTATGATGTAGTTTAATCCTATTAAATAAAGTCCAATTAGAAGAGTATGTCATATATTGGTTAGTTTGATATAATATGATAAAGATCAGATATGATTAAATTGTGATATTAGCTAGTAGAGTGCTATTAGGGTTCTAATTTAGTTATATAGAGATGCCTATAAATAGCTCATTGAGCCTTGCTCTTCTCCGAGAAGGGAGTGTGAGAGAGACGCTCTGAATAGTGAATGTGTGAGATACTTAGAAACTGAGATAATATTCCTTTGTATACTTTGAGGGAAGTAATGAAGGTTGGCTTTTTAGTTGTATCTCTTTCTCGCGTTCTTTTGTTGTCATTATTATTTAGTTCTTTCATAGTTTTCTTGCAAGGGAGTAAGAGTGAAACATTACGAGGGTCGTGAGGCATTCGAGAACAAGTAGGTTAGTCAGTGACGGAGCCAACATTATGAGGGTCGTGAGGCATTCGAGAACAAGTAGGTTAGTCAGTGACGGAGCCAGGAATGTAAGATAGGAGGGCCCCAATAAAATATAAATTTCACAAAAATTTTCGTATCAAACTAAATAAAAAATAAAGTTTTATTAAGAATATAAAATAGTTAAAATTACAATGATCCTCGCCTATTTTTCATAGATTGAAATCTTTTCATAACAAGATTGTTGTTAATGTTTACAAATACATCTCTTTCAATATAACATACTAAACAATCATTCAATACGTCATCTCCCATTTTATTACGAAGTGAACTCTTGATAATTTTCATTACGGAGAAAGCTCTTTCCACTGTGACTGTAGCAACTGGTAAAAGTAATGACAATTTGACTAACAAATAAACCAAATAGAATACATGATGCTGTCTTGTAACCACCATTCTCTTAGCAAGGTCTCCAATTCCACTCAATTCAGAGAAATTTTTATCCATACGTACATCAATGATAAAATTCCTAACTTGATATTCAAGTTCAATTAAAGCAATAGTAGGAAACTCTAATGGATAGAATTTTGCAAGTTTAATCAATTTGTCCATGTCAAATTCAGAAAAGGAGTCTTTAGGGTCAAAATATGCCATACATAAAAGTAAACTTGTATTGACTTCATCAAATCGATTGTTAAGCTCTTGAAGTTGCATGTCAATCACAGAATAGAAAAGCTCAACACGATAGTGATGAAGATTCGACATATCTTCGCTTCTACGCCTTGATCTCTCTCTAACTATAAACATATCTTGCATATCTATCACACTTACATTATTTTCACTACAAAAGTCAACGACTTGTTTCAATAAAGACTCCCAACCATCATCTCTAACTTGTTGCAAATGACATTTTGAGACCTTAACCAAATGCATTGCATTCACTATATTTTGGCCTTTTTTCTGTAAAACTTGAGATAACCTATTTGTGATTCCCAAGATCTTTATCATAAGATATAACACAAAGAGAAATTCAAAGCGAAGTATAATATCAATTAAATCAATAGCTTCAACCCTTTGTGAATTATCATTCCCATTTTCTCCAACAAACTCAAGAACCTCAATGACAGAAGAAAATAAATGTAGAAAATTAATGAGCGTACCAAAATGAGAACACCAACGAGTATCTCCGGGTCTTTTCAATGTCATTTCTTGATTCAACCCTTGCCCAGTTTCTATCACCCCTTGTGAAATTCTTGCGATCACTTTCTCCATTTGTTTTTCTCGAAGCATATCCCTACGCTTACAAGATCCTCCAATAACATTGCATAAACGAGTAATAGTATTGAAAAAGGAACATACATTTAAATACTTTTTAGCAACAACAACAAGTGTAAGCTGAAGTTGATGTGCAAAACAATGGATGTAGTAAGCACAATAATTTTCCTTCAAAATTAGACTTTTAAGATCATGAAATTCACCTCGCATATTACTAGCTCCGTCATAGCCTTGACCTCTCAAGCTAGCAATACTCAAGCCATAGTTA
>JAOSBM010000003.1:6529963-6548870 GCA_027568955.1 Erythroxylum tenue
CAACCCCCGGCGTGCCTTGTGCTGTTTTGCAGGTATTCTCTTGCTAAGGTCAGTCAGAATCATGGATCCAAGCAGCGTCGTCCAGCCCCATCAAAATCTGACTGAACCAATAGACATCCAAGAAGGAATTGGATTTCTATTCTATAGCCATTCGTTGTTCTTCACGTAATAATTTACCAAGGTAGACATCCAAGAAAGAATTGGATTTCTATTCAACAATCCAACCCGAGCGGTCTCAAATTATGGTCTCAATTTCATCAAAAACTGATCTCGCCTACTTTCTTTATGAAACACTTGAAGGCTAGCTAAAGCCTCTTTAGAGACCTTAAAGTAAGAGATTACTTTGACTGAAATTATTCATATTGAGTAAAATGTATCGCAATATCATCTTGATGGTAAATTCACTTCAGATAATCCCACATATTCTTAGATGTAACAAACGAACACAAGTTGTTCACCATATGACCTTCTATAAATGCTCAAATCCAAAAAATAATCCAGGCATCCTTTATCTTCCATTAATCAAGTTCCTTCTTGTCTGCAGCAGTGGGAGTAGTCCTATCAATATGATGTAACACGTAGAATATACCTTATTACGTATTCCAGATCGTTTATGAAAGGGTTAAAAATGAAGGAAATATGAAATACCTGATTTCGGTTCCATCCGATGTTTTAAAGCAGTTTTCGAGGTCAAATCGAGCTTCAATCTCTCGGGACCTTCATGGAAAGTGATCACCGACACTCGATTAACGTCTTTCTATAGTTTTCTTAAGACGTAAACGCTCTTAACGAGTCAGATGATTGATATGCTTACGAATTACATAAGCAACTAAAGAAGATCTTAACCTTTATATGTAGGTTCCATATCGGGCTTCCTCATCACACGCTCGATATGGGTCCGGTTTACACTAATCGGGATCTGTTTTTCTCCAAGATTTCAACCCATTAATTTAAATAATTTATTGGACTACTTTATTATCTTTTTTTTGAATTAAATTACGCAACTTAACTGATAAGTTATTAAAAACCGAAAATACAATTAATAATTGTCTAATATTATGGAGAAGGACAAAATTATCCAACATTCTCCCCCTTGGACAAGCATTAATTGCAGTTAAGACTCAAGTTTTAAAATAGTTTAAAAATCGAATCAGTCACGCTACTATATTAGTACCAAATTTTAAAAATTAAAATATTCGATCCAAAGGTAATGAAAGTCCAACATTTCATCCTGCAAGGCTTTCGATACCAAAAAATATCAAACACATGTATCATGTGCGATACAGGTTCAATATAATCATGAATATCTAATATCTCACTAACGTGAATGGGAAAATGGAGTGTGGCAAACTAGGATGATACCTGAATGATCTAAAATGTATCATCTTCGTTTGTAGGTCTCGATTTCTCGAACTTCATGAAAAACTGCATGTGCTAAACTGCAGCAGAGAAATCCTATTTTCTCTCACCAAATGCTAAACAACATTAGAGAAAACTTGTTTTCTTTCATCGAATGCTAAACAACATTAGAGAAAACCTTTATATTCTCCAACTAAAATCTAAACTGCATTAGAGAACAACTGAATGCTAAACTGCATTAGAGAATCTTTATGAGATTAAAAACCTATATCCCCTTATGTCATGTTAAATTTATGGATATCCGTACTAAACTGTATGTGGAAAAATGACATAAGCTCAAGGTCAATCTTTATATATGCCCAATGACCTTAAAACGCTTAAGATCAACATAAATCTTAAGGCTTTCATATGTATTATGACTATACACAAGAATAGTTATTACTGAGGATAAAAAGATGATTATCTATATTAATAAATAATCATAATGTCATAATACATCAAAATGTACAAACTTTTTAAGGAGCAAATACAATGATCCCTAACTACTGTTGTCTTTTTAAGGAGCAAATACAATGATCCCTAACTACTGTTGTCTAAGTGACTTTAACACGCCTATACTGGATACTTGTCTAACAAACACTAGTGGGCGAAGTCCTTTAGTCAATGGATCAACTAACATCTCCTCAGTCCTGATGTGCTCCACTTCAACGTCACCCTTCTAAATCAACTCCTTTATGGTCAAGTATTTGACCTCCAAATGCTTAGACCCTGTAATATTCTTGTTGTTGATAATGAACAACACTGCAGCAAGATTATCACAATAAAACCGAATGGGTCTAGTTATCGAATCTACTACAAACAACTCTGAAATCAAGTTTCTGAGCCAAACTGCCTGTGTACAGCTTCATAACATGCAACAAACTTTGCATGCACAGTTGAGGAAGTTACTAGTGTCTGCTTGATACTTTTCCACGATACTGCACCATCTACAAACATAAAAATGTACCATGAAATGGATTTACAATCATTCGGACACATAGCAAAATCAAAGTTTTTATACCCTGTGAGGTTTAAATCATTGACTTTCCTGTATGTCAACGTATAATCCTTGGTACCCTTTAGGTATCTACACTCGCTTAACTGCATTCCAATGGTCCACACTTGGGTTAGCTAGATATCGACCCAGTAGTCCGAAAACAAATGCAATGTCCGGTGTAGTGCACACCTGGGCATACATCAGGCGACCAACTGCACTAGAATACGGGACATTCCTCATAGCCTCTCTCTCAACTTCATTCTTTAGACACTGTGCCAAAGATAATTTCTCACCATGAGAGATAGGTGCTATAACAGGTTTACAATTAGCCATATTAAACTTTTGTAGCACTCACTTAATGTATGCTCTTTGTGAGAGGCTCAATGAGTGTTAAGATCTATCCCGGTAAATCTGCATACCAAGGACAAAAGATGCTTCACCTAAATCCTTCATGTCAAATTATTTGGCCAAAAGTTGCTTTACCTCATGCAACATAGTCAAATCAATTGACGCGAGGAAGATATCATCCACGTATAGTAATGGAAAGATAACTTTGCTTCCCCTAACCTTATAGTATAAGCATCTTTCAACTTTGTTTTCCACAAAGCTGAATGAGGTCAAACCTCATCAAACTTTAGGTACCATTGTCTGGAAGCTTGTTTCAAACCGTATATTGATTTAGTCAACTTACAAACTTTGTCAATTGCATCTTGATCTTGAAATCCTTCAGGTTGCTCCATATAGACCTCCTCATAAAGGTCACCATTCAAGAAAGGGCTCTTAATGTCCATCTGATGTAGCTCCATATCATAGTGAGCTACTATTGCCATCATCACTCTAAATGCATCTTTCGAGGATACAGGAGAGAATGTAACATTAATGTCAACTCCTTCTCTCTAAGTGAATCCCCTGGTAACCAAACGCGCCTTAAACAACTCAACTTGACCCTGTGTGTCCTTCTTGGTCTTAAATAGCCACTTGCAACTGACAGGCCTACAAGTTGAGATAAATCAACAAGCTCTCATACCTTATTATACCTCATAAACTACATCTCATCCTTCATTGCTTCCCACCACATATCAACATAGGGTCCAGAATCGACATCTGTAAAAGTAACTAGATCCACAACATGTCCTATATTATAGACTTGCTTACCATTATGTAATCTGGTGAGATAGCAAGTCACCTCTCTCTAATGGATCTACGCAACTGCATAGATTCTTGTACCTCAGAAACCTCTTCCTGAACAGGTATAGGTTCCTATGCCTACATAAGCATGGTACTTGGACCTACATCCATCGGAGTTGACTGTACAAGAAGTGGATACGAAATAATCGCAATATCCGTCTTGTAATCTCCTGAAGGATGTGAAGATCCTTCCTCATCATAAACATCGTATTCCAGAAACTTAACTGTCTACGATTCCACTATTCTGGCCCCTCCTTCTCTACAGTAAAATTTGTAGCCCTTAGAGTAGTCGGGATAACCTACCAAATAGCAACGAGTGAAACGAGATTGCAATTTGCTCTCAAAAGGATTATATAACCTTACCTCAGCAAGGAAGCCCCATACACAAATGTGCGCAAGATATACAATGTCGTCTTGATAGCTTCGCCCCAAAGGTATTCGAGTAGGTTAGTCCTGCTCTGCATTGACCTCATTATGTCCTTTAGGGTGCGATTGCACCTTTCGGCCACACCATTTTGCTCAGGACTACCTGGCATAGTGAACAGAGCCACTATTCCAACTGATTCCAAATACCTGGCAAACGGACCTTTTTCTTGTCCTACAACCCCATGTCTGCCATAGTATTCCCCTTTCTTGTCAGATATGACTATCTTTATTGATTTTCTCATCTGGTTCTCAACCTTAGTCTTAAAGATCTTGAATTTATTAAGAACTTCAGACTTTTCCTTAAGCAAGAACATATAGCCCTAACGAGATCTAACATTGTATAAAGTGACCGTATAGGGACCACTAATGTGTGCATGTATGAGGTCCAATAAACCAAAAGTACAAGTTGACCCCTTTTTCTTTATCTTGGTCAAATTACCCTTACAACAATCGATACATGTTTTCAGATCACCGAAGTCCAGAATTGGGAGAATGTTATCCTTTATCAATCTCTCAACCCTCTCTCTGAAAATGTGGCCAAGATGTTTATGCCACAACATGCAAGATTTTTCCTTTATGAAGTCTCTCTTTCGAGTAACAAGTTCAACAACATAAGAAAAGGCATACGTTTCATTAGGAGTAAGACACATTCTATACAATTTATCGGATAAGAAGGCAGTTCCGATATGTCTTGTATTGATAGAAATATTTACAACTAAAGTATCAAATACAAAATGAAAACCTTCTTTATCCAAAACTGATACAGATATCAAGTTATGTCTAAAAGACGGTATATAAAACCTACCTCGTAAAACTAATAAAAATCCCGTATCGAGGTTTAATCCTACATCTGCTACATACAAAACATCCACCTCTTCATTGTTGCTAACCATTAGCTTCTCCTCTCCTTTAGTTGGCCTTCTTATGGATCTGAACCCTTGCATTGTAGAAGCAACATAGTTAGAAGCTCCACTATCTAACCACTAAGAACTTGATGTGGTTATAGCTACATTAGATTCATGAATCATAAAGGTCAAGGAATTGCCTGACAGTTCCTGCTTAACCTTGCATAGCTTGTACTTCTCGCAATCAGACTTCCTATGCCCCTTCTTCTTGAAGAAGAAGCACCTCATACCCTAGGTCATGTGGCCCCTTTGCAATGTTGAACTGTCCAGTCTGAATCTTCGAAGAGGGATTAGGTTTCTTACCCTTACCCTTAGGTTGTTGGGGCTTAGCCTTTCCTTTGCCTCTGGCAGCTGCAAACATAGTTGTATAACGAGAACTCTTAATCTTCTCCTCTGCTGCAGCACACCGAAAAATCAAGGCATTGATGTCCCAAGTCTCATCTTGAGAGATGTAGGAGGTAGCCAACATCTCAAACGCTCGAGGGAGAGTATTTAGTGCCTGATGCACTATGAGATTATCAGGAATTGGTCGTCAAGCACCTTCAGCCTAGTTTGAAGGTGTACCATCTTGATGATGTACTATCGAACGCCTCCTTCTCCCGTATACCTTATAGAGAATAGTTCCTTAATCAAGGTGCTCTGCTCTGTATGAGAAGACACCTTGTATCTCTGGGAAATGTTATTCATGAACTCCTTCGCTATGGTCGTATCCGACAATCCACTCAGCAGATAATCGAGGATCGACTTATTGATGGTCAAATAACACATCATATTTGACCGCTCCCAAACCGTCATAGCTACTTTATCAGCTTCTAAGCTGATATCCGTAAGTGGAGAAGGTCTCTCAATGTGCATCTCCATGCTGATGTCAGCCATCTCCAATGCAAAGTCCGCGTCCTTCTTCCATTTCTTGAAATTGAAACCATTTAAAGTCTTAATCATGACATCATTGTTGTTTATAGAAAAGGTGATTGCAAGATAGAAAAAACAATGTAAAAAATCAATTTAAATGCAGGACAACAACAATAACATTATCTATACAGAGAATTCGATCACACATATTATGAAACACTTGTGGGCTTAATACATCATATATGTAATTAGACCTCCACATAAAATCGATCATAATACAAATCATCAACTCTCATGACACTACCACTTGTGGGTGAATAGATCATTTAAGCAACGGCTTTCCTCCATCTAATGCCTTTATGTACATCACAAAATCTCATATAAGGTCAACACCTGCGGGCAGAATAACTAACATGAGATCAGAGACATCCCCCAACATGCACGCGGTACAATTCAAATACTGGCTTGAAAGGCCACTGTGGTGACTACAATTTACCAGTACCCAAAAATACCATAAACTCAAGAGATATATCTTTATGTCATCCTCACATTATATATGGGCATAATATATATGAAAATTAATTATAACTATAAAAAGTAGATTCACAATTAAATAATCACGTATCATTATTGAAAACATTGTCTTTAAACTTTATTTCAGACTTTTATAAATAAAAAATCTCAATAAGAGTGTTTATTGTACTTTCCTGAATACCAAACCTATCGCACGAGACATAAAACTTTAAGCGTCTCCCTCATGTCCAGTTTGAAGTACGAAAATGCATTCAAAATTAGCTTTAAAAGGCTTTAAAAACTTTTCCAAAATCCAATTACCAACGTAATAAATCCAGAATAATTGAAAAACTACTTTAAAAGTTCCCCGAACCTGAAAACTGACCCAAAAGGACCCGGGGCACCTTTACGGGAATTCTAAAAATTTTCCTTTTTTTCCCTTCTGGTGCTGACATCATGCTAACGTCAGCAATATTGTAGAGTTGACGTCAGAGTAGCACTGTGCGCAGGCATCAGCCTGCGCGTGTAAAAGGTAACACATGCGTTGCATGTGCGAGCCAAATGCGTCTGGCCCGTGCTCCATTTACTATATGGCGTATGCGTTGCACACACTAACACGGGTCCTGATCCCTGCGGTGCACGTGTCAGGCCAGATGCGACACTTGCCATGCACGCGCCAGTCGTTTCACACTCGTGGGAGAGTGAGCTGCATGAGGCGTCTGCGTGCACACACCACACGCGTCCCTCAACGTGTGGTGCCAGTTGGCAGCACGCGATTGACGCTTGCAATGCACGCGTCATCCGTACCGCCGCTCTGCCCACAACTGTAGCACCATCGGGCATGTGCGGTGCACACCCTCGACGGGGAGGGCAATTTTCGGCGTCCTGAGATCCATTTTTCGCTCGTTTTGGCCAGTTTTCGACCCTTTTTTATAGATAACCTTATGTATACCACTTTTACATAAAAACAAATCAAAAACTAAAGAAAACCATAATGAATGGAAACCGAAAAACTTTTGTTTCTGACAACCCGATAATGTAACCGCTCTGATACCACGTGTAACAGTAGGATAGACCTTATTACGTGTCTCAAATCGTTCATGAAAGGGTTAAAAATAAAGAAAATACGAAATACTTGATTTTGGTTTCATTCGATGTTCCAAAGCAGTTTCCGATGACAAAACGAGCTCCAACCTCCTAGGACGTTTGTGGAAGTTGATCGCCGACCCTTGGTTAACGTCTTTTTTCAGTTTTCCTAAGACGTAAGCACTCCTAACGAGTCAGAGGATTTGTATGCTTACGAATTACAACAATAACTGAAGGAGACATTATCCTTTATATATAGCTTTCATATCAAACTTTCTCATCACAAGCTTGATATGGGTCTGGTTCACAATAATTGAGATTCATTTTCCTCCCAGACTTCGACACATTAATCCATATCATTTATTGATCTACTTTATTACCTTTATTATGATCGAATTACGTAACGTAACCAATAAGTTATTTAAAAGTAAAATAATACAATTAATAGTTGTCTAATTTATAAAGAAGGGCAAAATTTTCCAACATTAATGTCTTAAAGTTTTAGATTAAAGAGTGGTATCAAGGTCAAGGAGTATGTTCTCATCATTAGGCCCATAATAAAGATCCCTCGTGTAAGTTAACTCTTTAGTGCCAACACTTTCTTTTTTATTTTTATAAAAGATTATTTTCATGACTTGGAACGTATATCCTTATGACACAACAAGCCATAAAATTTACATATTACCGTAATAATTCTTGATCGCACTGTAATTCAAAATCCAGGAAGAATAACACAATTATAACTTTGGTGACGAGACAATGAGGTCAAAAGTAAAGAAGTAGGTGAACGGAGAGATTGATGCAACCACAGAAGATTTGATGAAACAAGTGGGTGAGTAAGTCCAAAATTTTGCAACTTTGACCAAGGACTATGTGATGCTTCAAAAACAACAGCCCACGAGCCTTCGCCAGCTGAAAAGAGATGAAGTCATTGGATGCACATTTAATAATCGGTCAGTCAAATCAAACCTTTCCATTTTCTCTTGCTTCTGGACGATTTATAACGGAAGAACCGACCTATTTATTAACTAAATAACCCTCCTCCTCCTCCTTCTTCTTCTTCTTCTCCTTCTTCTTGACTTTTAAGACCCCTTTCCAACCAATCTTGCATGCATTAGATACATATACACATAGTATGTATGAACTCTTCAAGGCTACACGCTAACTTATATCTAATGTACAGTGACGTGTATTTATTAATCTCATTTGCAATTAATCACGTATTCTAATATTTGGATACATGTACAAGAGTAGACTTGATGACTACAAGGTTTGGGTTAAAACGACCGTCACAATCATAAAAAGACGTCAAGGAATATTCTGCTACCACGCGCCTGACGCTTAATCACTTGGTTTAGATAAGCTAAAAAGAGATATTTAATCAAGTAATGAGTATTCCTCCACCAAATTATAGTCGAGAATTGAAAAAGTGTTAGCATTTTGATGTCGTCTACTATGTAATTAGTGGCATCCGATTTCTATGCAATCAGGAATTTGGGTTTCGCCGGGTCATTTTAGAAGTGGACGTTTTAGAGATCTTTCAACTGCTTTTATCTTCCTTTTTTGAGACTGATATCAATCCTTTGTTATTGGCAAATACTCAGGACTTTTTTCACCGTAATTGGAAAGTACAAATCGAGCATATTCATCGAAAAAACAACCGGTGTGCGGATCAGCTGGCCGTTGTTGTTGTCCAGGATAGCCCAGGCTTCCGTATCTTTCAAGAGCCCCCTCTATTCCTACAGGATCTCCTCCACAGGGATAGATAAGGAGTCGAATACCGCCGCGCATTGCGTGTTTTAGTTTAACAGTTTTTAGCTCTCCCTTGTATTTGGAAAAAAAAACTTTCTAATCACACCGTCTGGTTGTTTAAGAGGTTAAATAAAAGCTGAACTCAACGAGTAACTTCGCTGTTCAAGATATCAAAGTCTTTTTCAATACAAGTTATCAGTTGAGTGAAGCAAAGAGCCATCTAATCCTAGTGAATCACAACTGTAAGTCAACTGCTTAGTTAATCTCAATCAAAAGAAAGAGAATGAGAGGATTCCTTTAAAATTTATAAGTTTTATGATAAAATATTTATAATTTTATTTTAATTACAAGAATTCCTGAAATTTTGGATTATATTTTATAAACTATTTTATTTTTTAAATAATAAAGCTTATATTATACACTGAATTAATGTATTTTACTTCAAAGTTTATGAACTTTAAAAGATTATTTTCATTAATTATTTATAATACTCTTAAGTAATTACTATGTAATAATTAAAAGTGTATGCAATAATATTTCAAATAAAAAAAGATATACTAACTAGTTGTCAGATTAATCCCAAGTAGAATACGATTAATCCAGCATAAACTACATAAACTCTCAGTAGTTTACCTCAAAAATGCATAAGTCGGGTATTTTCAGCCCATCAAGCGAAACCCGCATTCTTTCAAGTACGACCGACTAAAACTAAAGTTTTATTAAATAGCGTCTCCAGGGGTTAAGAAGTCATCTTAATTCTGATCTTAGAGACTTTGAATATGACTTTATAATGTGGCTCAAAATATTTATATGTTTTAAACAAAATATTGTATTTATACCATAGTTTTAAAAATCAGACCTGACCGGCCGGTTTGACAGGTGACCGGTCAGCTATCCAGTCCGGTTCACCGTTAAAAATCAGTTCTCAATTGAACCAGTGAGAACCGGTCAATTGACCGGTGGTCGAACCGGTTCGGTGTGACCGGTCCAACCACTGATTCAATAAATTTTTTTTTATTTTTTTTATTTTTGGTATATTTTTGTATTTTTTAATATTTTTAATATTATATATAATTAAATATAATTATTGCATAATTATAACGTCACACCGGTTCGACCAGTGGTTGAACTGGTCGAATCGATCAAACCAACAACTATTAAAACTTTCGGTTTGATGGCCGGTTTGAATTTCAAAACACTGATTTATACACAGATAACATAACTGACATTAACTGCTGCCTTTCTTACTTTTTTCTTACATAATGGCATGTAAATTCAATATTGGACGTAACAAACATGTGGATGGATAACATCAAAATTACTTTTATTAAGTCATATAATTAGCCAACAAAATTAATGAATATTTGAAATAATTGTTAAATGAATAGGTATCTTTAATAATCTCAGTCTCACCATCCCTCGCACATATAAAAAGTGAACGGACTGAATACACGAGACTCTCCGTTTTGAGAAAGCCGAAAGAAAGTGATCGATGTACATATATTTTTTATGAAGAGGCTGTTTTCGTAATTCGATCGTGGTAGTCACGAAAGAACTTTAAAAGGAAAAGATTCTCTGTCCATTTTTATAGTGTCTTATTCTCTCTCATGAATCTCAGCTATTTATTTATATAAATTTTATGTCAATCTTATATATGTATAAATAAATTGCTGAGATTTATATGACAAAATAAAATACCATAAAATTGATCAGATGATTCAGAGTCAACTTTAAAGCTTCAATCTAGTTTTTTATTCCATTATTAAATTTTATTAAAATAGATATAAAAGTTCATCATTTACGGCAAGTCAATATCAATGAAGTCTCGGTCATGAACAGACAGAAGAGAAAGACGGACGTGTACTTATGTAGAAAATCGTAAAGGGAAATACAAATGCAAATTTTGAAGGTCAGTTTTGACCGCTAACCACTCCATTAACCCTTCATTTCATACCATAGTTTCGATGAAGATTCCAACGGGAGAGAATTCCATTACGAAACAAAAGTAAATTATAGCCTTTGGGATGATGACAGGAGACTTTGGTAGTGTCTGATATACAATATAATATTATAGTATTCCGTTGAATTTTATTGAAAGTTCAAAGGAAACCTACCATCCACCACATGTATATATATCTACATCAAAATTGGTCTGGACAATTTCCATACTTGGTCTTCGCTTCTCCACTGGTTCTGGTTCTGGTTCTGATTCTGATACTTCTCTTCAACTAAACTTCCATAGATACCATTTCCAGTTGTTTAACATCATTGGATTAGATTCAACATTAGAAACATGGAGGAGGGGAGAGGAGTGCATCCTCATTTTGATAGTAATTCAGACACAGAAAGCGTAGCAAGTGACCGGACAGCGTTTAGCGGACCATTAGTTGTCGGAGGAGGCACTTCCTACAAGAAACGATCTTCCAAGAAGAGCGCCAGGTTCAGTGATAACGTTGTCAGCAGCATCAACAGTACCAACACCACCAACAACGACGACGACGACGATGCCTCGTCCTATGTAGAGATTACTCTGGACATTCGTGATGATTCCGTGGCGGTTCACAGCGTTCAGACAACTGGGCATGAGGATCCTGAGCTGGCTTTGCTGGCTAAGAAGACTTTGGAGCGAAAGCCTTCTGCTTCTTCGTTCTTTCGGACCACTTCGTCCCATCTCAGACAGGTGTCTCAACGTTTTACACAAAACCTGTCGAGAAGGCACTCTTCTGCTGCCAGACGTTTCGATAGGACCAAGTCAGCCGCCGCCCACGCCTTGAAGGGTCTCAAATTCATCGCCTCCACTACTTCCGGAAATGGATGGGCGGCAGTCGAGAACCGCTTCCAAAACCTTACTGCTTCTTCTAAAGGCCTCCTACCCTCAGCCTTGTTCGGCGAATGCATAGGCACGCACTCACTGAATCCTGATAGACATTGAGAGTTATTCCTACCTTATTTCTCGATTTTTAATGTTTATATATGATATGAATTACAGGGATGAATAAGGAATCAAAGGAATTTGCGGGAGAACTATTTCGTGCACTAGCTCGTAGAAATAACATAACCGGTGATTCCATCAACAAGGCTCAGCTTAAACAGTTCTGGGATCAAATATCCGACGAGAGCTTCGACTCCAGGCTTCAAACCTTCTTCAGCATGTAAATCCATAACTTTGATTATTTTTAATCGCGGTCTTCTTTGACATATTAAATGAGATATATTTGTAAGTATAGAAACGTTGCTTCCCGGAAAATAATCAATAATTTAAGTAGTCGATAATATCCATGCAGGGTCGACAGAGACGCTGATGGAAGAATCACTGAAGAAGAAGTCAGTGAGGTTGGTATAGTTGAGAGCAAGTCTAGTCTGATTGGGCTTGCTCCTTCAAACCAATTATTTTACAAGTCAATTAATTAAACTCTTTCAGAACTAACACTGACAGAGTCATATACTTCTCAGATTATCAGTTTAAGTGCTTCAGCAAACAAGCTTTCCAACATTCAGAAACAAGCCAAGGAGTATGCAGCACTTATTATGGAAGAATTAGACCCAGATAATGCTGGATACATAATGGTAATTGTCATATACACATTTATAATAATAGAAAAGCAAGAAAAAGATTGACTCTGTTCCTGACTGCTTTTGATGAACAGATATACAACCTGGAAACTCTTCTGTTACAAGCACCAAACCAATCGGTGAGCGTTGGAGATAGTAGAGTTCTGAGTCAACTGTTGAGCCAGAAGCTAAAGCCAACACAGGAGAACAATCCATTGAGGAGATGGTACCAGAGTGTGAAATACTTTCTGATGGATAATTGGCAGAGAGTGTGGGTTATGATGCTCTGGATGGGAATTGTAGCAGGCTTGTTTACTTACAAGTTCGTGCAGTACCATAATAAAGCTGCTTACGAAGTAATGGGCTATTGTGTTTGTGTTGCTAAGGGAGGAGCAGAGACTCTTAAGTTCAATATGGCCTTGATTTTACTCCCAGTCTGTAGGAATACCATTACATGGCTCAGAAACAAGACCAGGTTGGGCGTAGCTGTGCCTTTCGATGACAATCTAAATTTCCACAAGGTACCGATTGATCTTATGTTTTGTTTATAAGTTTACTTTGGACGATAGAAACTAATATAAGTATCATATGGCAAGTTCAGGTGATTGCTGTTGGAATTGCCATTGGTGTAGGACTACATGCAGGAGCTCATTTAACATGCGACTTCCCTCGACTGCTTCACGCAACAGAAGAGGAATACGAGCCTTTGAAGCCTTACTTTGGGGAAGAACAACCTTCAAACTACTGGTGGTTCGTGAAGGGAGTGGAGGGGGTCACTGGAATCATAATGGTGGTGCTAATGGCAATAGCATTCACATTAGCCACACCTTGGTTCAGGCGTAATAAGCTCAACCTCCCCAAACCCCTCAAGAAACTCACCGGCTTTAATGCCTTCTGGTACTCGCACCATCTCTTTGTCATCGTCTACGCTCTCCTCATTGTCCATGGCATCAAGCTCTACCTCACCAAGCAATGGTATAACAAATCGGTGAGGCTTGTCTTTCACTTCCATACTTACTCCTTTTTGCTTCTGTTCTGCATTTTGCTGATGCAAAATTCTCTGCAGACATGGATGTATCTGGCAGTGCCCATTGCCCTTTATGCATGCGAGAGGTTGATCAGGGCTTTTAGATCAAGCATCAAGCCTGTTAAGATTCTCAAGGTAATTGATAAAACTTGAAGAATACAAATACGGTTTTTTACTACTGAGTTGATTGATCTTCAAACATCTAATGAGTATTGTGTGTCCATAAATACTTCAGGTTGCGGTGTACCCAGGAAATGTTCTTGCATTGCACATGTCAAAGCCTCAGGGTTTCAAGTACAAGAGCGGGCAGTACATGTTTGTCAATTGTGCTGCAGTTTCTCCCTTCGAGTGGTACGCACTTCATTGAACATACGTATTTTAACTGTTATATGAACCTTCTGAGGTCTAACATTACTGTATAACATGAACAGGCATCCGTTTTCTATTACCTCAGCACCAGGGGACGATTACCTCAGTGTCCACATTCGAACATTAGGTGATTGGACGCGACAGCTTAAAACTGTTTTCTCCGAGGTTTGACATGACATAACATGCACTTGTCCTGATCAAGTTACAGATCATACATAAGTTTCTCAATTTTAATGGTTCAATCACAGGTCTGTCAACCTCCACCTGCTGGGAAAAGTGGACTACTCAGAGCTGATCACATGCAAGGGGGAAATAATCCAAGGTAATGTGATCGTGATGTCTAGTGTTAAGCACTGAATTCTTTTACATATATTGTTTCTGTTAAATGAGACGAGTAATGATTGGCATGCATGCAGCTTTCCCAAGATAATGATCGATGGTCCATATGGTGCACCAGCACAAGATTACAAGAAATATGATGTGGTCCTACTGGTAGGATTGGGGATTGGAGCCACACCCATGATCAGCATAGTCAAGGACATCATCAACAACATGATGAACAAGGAAGAATCAGATGATCGATCCATACAATCCTTAGAGAATGGGAGCTATGGTGTTTCTACTACTCCTAGGAGTGGCAGTAACCATAAGAACAAGAACTTCAAGACAAGGAAAGCGTATTTCTACTGGGTGACAAGAGAACAAGGGTCATTCGACTGGTTCAAAGGGATAATGAACGAAGTTGCAGAAATGGACGATAAGGAGGTGATAGAGCTCCACAACTACTGCACAAGTGTCTACGAAGAAGGTGACGCCAGGTCAGCTCTCATAGCAATGCTTCAGTCTCTTCACCATGCAAAGAACGGTGTGGACGTGGTTTCAGGCACGAGGGTGAAGTCCCATTTTGCCAAGCCTAATTGGAGACAAGTCTACAAGAAAATTACTCTCCACCATCCTGAGTCTAAAATTGGTGCGTTTCACCTACTCCATCCACTTGCTAAACTCATTAGTTGCAATCAGCTGTCCTTCATAACACGTGTAGCTAACTTTTCGTGCACGTTATGCCTATATTTCAGGAGTTTTCTACTGTGGGGCACCAGCACTAACGAAGGAGCTAAGGCAACTGGCTTCAGACTTCTCCCGCAAAACCTCCACTAAGTTTGAGTTCCACAAGGAGAACTTTTAAGCAGCGGATTTGAAAGATTGAAGATATTAGTATATAGAGAAGATGATGATGATTCAGACTACTATTCCTCTATTCCATGTATGTAGCAATGGGCCATGGAGCACTCGAAAAAGAAGAAACTACGGCGAGTTCTGACCAAACGAACATGCTATGTGTATAGTGTTGGTTGGTCATTTATTTCTAAAGCAATCAATTCACTCTTTATTCTTTTTTTCTTTGATCTTAAAAAATGGAATCGTCCACCTTAGATGTCTTACACCTCAATCCGATAGAGTAGTGAAGGGGTAATTTCAAGTCCTTCCCTTTATTTACTAAAAGTGTATTATTTTTTGCTCTTCTTATAAGTTCACTTAAGTGTAATAGAAAGTCGTGTTTTAGTGATAAACTGGAAATTTTAGCTGTTGATATTAATAGAATTGTATGTTTTATTAAGTTGCTTATTGTGTTGGAAACTTAGTTTCTCTATAATTATACCCCAAATCTTAATAATCACATAGAATATGATATTAGGAAGAAAACTAATAATGATTTAAGTTAATTGCTTATACGTATTCTACGATCCTACACATACATACATATGTACATCAGGATCGTTTTTAATGTTTTACAGGTCATAGACAAAGTAAAAAAAGGAATTCTTGTGAGAGTTAAAGAATGAATCTTATTTTACCTCATTTTGGTCTTTAGGAAAGTTAAGAGTTAACCCTCTTTTGTCTCATTTTGCTCTTTATGAGGATCAAGAACGAGTTATATTTTCTCTTCTTTTTTTTTAACGAGAGTCAAGAGTGGACTCTATTTTATTCTTCATAAAAGTGGGTCCTGGACAGGTGTTATGTCTGCCTTTACTCATAGCCGAACCTGCGTATATATGACTCATTTAAAAATAACGTCTCTACTAATTAGGAGTAAGATTGCGTACTACTGAATTTTCTTAGATGCTTCATATTAGTAGAATTTTTAGTACGTGTTGATGTTGTAGTATATATATAAATAGAAAGATTTCATTTATAGACAGTCCAACCAACTTCCTTTTCATATCTGTTACAACAACCGCACTACAACTGGACATTATTACTCATTTTTCTTAAGAATTTCTAAATTACTTCAATTAATGACTTAAAAAAGAAAAATCAAATGAGCAAAGCAACCAATACCCATTAGCGTTTCACTTCAATAATGTCTTAATATTGTACGCATAGGTATGCGTATAACTATGTATAGGTGATCTTTATTTCAGGATCTTCTGTCTCTTACTCAGTCCCATTGAATTTCAACTATTTATTTGTGTAAATTCTACAAAAATAAATGACTGAGATTCAATGAAACAGAATAAAAGATAAGGTAAGGGACAGAAAATCTATCCCCGTAGTCGCTCTCAAAGACCAAGCTCTTTAGCCTACCCACTTATACAAAATTTAAGCACATTTGTTACGATTGGACTTCTTCTTGGCCGCGTTTTGAGACATTGTTATCATTTTCATGATAGCCAATTTGAAGTTAACCAAAATAGTCAAAATGTGAAATATAATGGCTTACATATTATGCGTGTTTTTCAAAAGATGCATATAAGATTCAAACGATACATGATATTGATGTTATGTTTTAGTCAATTGTCTTCCTAAGTCTCAATTGTTCGGTAACAACCCAAGAAGCTTCCACCGTTGCGGCTTCTTTACACATGTGTTTCATTTCTCAAATAGGCTTATAAAATAAAAGCCCAACTTGGACATGTTCAAAGTTCAAACTCTTGTTCAGATTAAATTAAGAAAATGGCATCCAATCTCAACTTGAGCTCATTTTGCAAAGTTGAAAAAGAAAGGTCCAAATTGAACATAATCAAAACTTAAAAATAACCTCAATTAATGTAACTCAGGCTTCATAAGCCAAGTCACTTCCACCTTTGTAAAGTCGACTCGGTAGCGGCGATCAATTTTAATGTTTTCTCGGCGAGCCGCTCACAGATTCTCAATCTCATTGTTCAGGGTATTAATGAACTATTCACTTGAAATTGGACAGTAGTACATCATCACATATACCGCGAGAGTAACTAATGTATCGACTGGCTTGCGAGCTATGCTGAACATTTTGATGTAGGCATTATTTATTTTGATACTCCACCCATTGGGTGTCATGTACTCTTTCTCGAGGATATGTCGAGAATCTGTTTCCTTCGACTTGTTGTGTAATCTATTTTATTCCCTCTTGATATATAAAAAAAAAGTCAAACAGTTTAATACTTTTAAGCTTCAAGTTGAAATTAGTTTATAAAATGAACTATTTAATTCATTTTAATAAGCGACCAAATCATAAAGTCTTTATCAAGTAGTAATCTGAGTTTATAAACAAAAATTATCTTTGAAGAACAAGGAATGAGGTCTTATTTTTCAAGTAGTATATAGATTGCTAAGGTCCAAGTGCCCTCCCTTGCCTTCTTAACCCAAAAAACAAAGTGATGTAACCCATTTAGGGTCAGACCCATCTTGAGGAATACAAACCCATAATGCTTGGTCTGGTCTATGTTTTGGATAATGCAGAGCATCTTCACTTAGTAGAGCCCAAGTGTCCAATTATGGAAAGTGATAATTTATGAATTTGTATTGGGACGGGAAGGGAGTCCCATCCTATTCCAATGTCCAAAGAGAGAGAACAGACAGTCAAAGAAGTCGACCATAGCATACAATACATGCATAGTTTTGCATTTACTGGTCAAACATATTCATATTAGGCAGCATTGGAGATTGAGATGGAGACGGTCACCGTCTTCTTCACGGTCTTCGTGGGTTTCAACTTTGAGACAAAACACGTGCGCTACCAAAACTACAAACGGACTCCATACTTGGACTAATAACAACCTTCTCCCCCACCCCCACGCTTTCGTTGAACCCTTTTTTCAATTCTTTTTCTTAATAAAATTATTATTAGAATTAGGTTTATAATATTTTATGGCCTCCCAAATTAGAGGGTCAGGGATGGAATGGTATAGTTTGTCTTCTAAATCCTAATTTAATGACAAAAATATCCTCAAAAAATTAATAAAATTACAACCTCAGTCCAGCAAATACTTACTCGGCTACATGTTACTACGTCCATTATGTTTCTCCTTCAACTGGCTTCTTCCATTGACGAACGTTTTCCTCCACAGTTACTAGAGTCATCTATCTTCGTTCTATCAGGTAAGCATCGACTAATCCATGAACTTAGTTGTGTATGGATATGCCTAACGAAGAGAACAGTGCGATGATGGTTAATGAAAAAGAACAAGAAAGTTGATTACTTATATAAGAAAATGACAAAATTATATTCTGGACATCCTACAATTTGAAATGCTTTGGGGTTACTAAAATAGTTTCATAACAACTATGCATATTTTATTACAAGGGTAATTTTGAAAAAAAAAATTACAAGTCATTACATTCCATTTATTTTTAGTATCACTTTCAAACAATGGTCAAAGGAGTCCCTCTCTTATTTTATTTAAACTTCTAAACAATGGAGTGACTCATTTCATTCCACTCCATTATATTCCGTTTCACTAATTGTCATTCCATTCCATTCGACCCTAAACTCCCAAACATACCTCGAGTATTTTTGCATATTTTCATTTTACGACCAAAATGGCAACTTTGAGAAGTTACCAAAAGCATGTGAAAAAATAA
>JAOSBM010000003.1:6661706-6674526 GCA_027568955.1 Erythroxylum tenue
ACCGATCAGACCGATTGGACCAGTTTTCAAAACCATGATGGTAGTACAAAGGTGTTGATGTTTGTCTTCTTGACTTCCATCCTTCTTTTTGGTTAGCCATGGGCACTAGCTAATTTTTTTAAAATTAAAAATATAAAAAATTTATTATTTTAATTATATCTTAGTCTAGACTGTTGAGGTTCAGTCTTACTTAAGTCTCAATTCTTTTAAGCAAAACGATATTGTTTTGTTTATAATAATTGAGTTTGGGCCTAGGCTTAACATATGAATTGAAAACAACTAAATTTAGACTTATAGGTTAAAAATTGTCATCCTTATTTTTGGTGTAACAAAATAAAAAAGAACTTGGAACAAAAATGTCCTTTAGACTATGTTTGATTAGGTGGTTATTAATGGGAGAGAATGTTACATAATATTATTCCATCATTTGAGAAGAAAGTTTATAATGACATAGAATGAAATAAGATGAAAAGAGAGGATTTCATATTATATCTCATCATATCCTAAATAGTAAAAACAAGTTATTTCCGATTTGAGAGATTTATTATAAAATGTAAAATAATAAATAATATTGCACTATATTATATTATGAGTCATTCCAAATAACATTTTATTACATTACATAATGAACCTTTCTATTTCTCTCAAATAATAATTTTTTAATATTACATTTATTTATATTTTATTCTATTATAAATCATTTCACGTTCAACTAATTCATGGAATTTCTTTAAAATCTTCAAATATCGGAGATATTCTATTCTGAATCCTAATGCTAGGTGTGAGTGGTTATCCTGAAAGAGAGTCTTCCTTCAGAGCTTAAAATTCTCATAAACAGATTTATCCATGTTGACCTGAGAGGAGGTAAATTTTGCCAATTTTGACCAAAAATCATATTTTAATGTTTTTCCGTTGAAATCCGGATGATTGTTGGTGGTGGTGGTCATCGTCAACAAAGTTAAAGGACAAATTGGCCATTTCATAAGTCCACCCAATTTGTGTGTGGTGTGGCATAACATAACCTGATAAACGTACTCGACTCGAGGAACGGAGGATAAGAGAATCCACGCGTCGTGCTCTTAGGAAGGAGCTTAGATAGGAAAAATGGGCGTGGCATCCTCGTCGTCACTCGGTATTTTACCTTCACTTCTAGTATTCCTTCTCATCTTCTGGTTTTCGCCAGGATCATCCAAGGACCAAGACCCGAGTCCTGCACCATGGCCCCACCAATTCCATGCCATCCTCTTCATGAACTACTCTGGTATCCTTCAAAAGAACGACCTTTGGTACGATTGGCCTGGTGGCAGAAACTTCAACATCATCCAACATCAGCTTGGCGACGTTCTGTATGATCTGGAGTGGAACAATGGTACTTCCTTCATTTACAACTTAGACTCCCACAATCACCAATGTTCCTCCCTCCAGTTAGAGGTTGGAATTCTCCGTCCCAATTGGCTTGATGGAGCTGAGTATTTGGGTCAGCGCCACGTGGATGGCTTCCTCTGCAATGTCTGGCAGAAGGTTGATTTCATTTGGTACTATGAGGATGTTGTTACTAAGAAGCCCGTTCACTGGGTCTTCTACACCGGTAAGCGTTTATCACCACAAACTACTAACGTTGATTACGTGGTGGGGTGGTGAGTTTTATGTCTCATCTTTGTTTCTTGATATTTGCAGGGAGGGAGGCTCATGTAATGACATTTGAAGTTGGAGCAGTGCTGGAGGATGAGAAGTGGCAAGCTCCTGCTTATTGCTTTAACAAGAAAGTTGATGATGAAAATCATAATCCTGATGCTAGTCAGCTGGTTGATAGACTTCTCAGAGGTTCCAATGTGCTCTCAAATGCATTGTAATTCAAGAATAAAGCGATACTCTTTGGATCATTCGTCCAGTCCAAGGAGACTGTAATGTCATAAAGCTCGTTTATCTTTTGCGCAGTTTCATTGTGTTCATAGAAAGATCTATAGCTAGATTGATGTTCAACTGCTAGATAGATAATATATAGCCCTCTTGATAATTCAGCAATAGCATTTAAATGTGAATATAAGGTAGTCTAAAAGGTCAAATTGCTTGTGAATAGAAGTTATAGACCCCTTCAAAGGTTTAGCTTCTGTTATGGACCCGACGCTTATCGCACTAGTAAGTTCCGATCTTGCTATGGTACTAGTATGTTCGAATAATCAAAACCAGGGAGGAAATTTATAAATAAGAGCATAAGAGTCCAAGTTTACTCAATATGCCAAGAAGTATTAAAACAAAAACTATGTCATAATCTAACGTGAACATATCCTGAGCATGTGATACCATCAGATTTTCTCAGGACAATGGGATATAAGGGTTGGCAAGCGATCTTCCTACTTATCAACCAGGTTGGAGTGCTTCTATTTTAGTTGATACAACCTTTTCCCTCGTCTCAATTCTTCTGCTTTGCCCTGTATTTGTACCTATTCGCCGCATATAGAAACACCATGAAGTTTATGACGCTTAGTCCTGCAAGCAGCCAGTAAAAATAATCGAATCTACCCTTATTTACATTCGTCGCCAACCATGATTCTTTTCCTTTAGCTTCATTCCCTGTAAGTGATTTAACAATGTTGTTAAAAGGGGTTGTTAGAAAGCTGCCTATGCCACCCGCAAGCGCAGCGTATGAGGATCCTACGCTTCTCATAGCATCAGGAGCTTCCTCGTACAGAAATTCCAATAGTGCAACAGTGGCAAAGACTTCAGCTATTCCAATCAGGCAGTACTGGATTACCAACCAGTATGCACTGAACCCGGGCATTGCAGACAGGAAAATTTCTTCAAACTCATGTTCTATTGCATATTTCCTTCTGTACCTCTCCAAAATCCCAGCCCACGCAACAGATATGATTGAAAACACCAGACCTATCCCTATCCTCTGTAGTTGTGTAGCACCATGAGGATGACCGGTGAAGAGTCGAGCCAATGGAACAAATGTATAGTAATATAGAGATAAGAACAGGAATATGCTGAGTGCAGGAAAGACAGGCATACATGTTACAGGGACCTTGAAATGTCCCAAATGTGTGTTCATAGTATATGCTTGCTGCACTGAGAGAGTCAGATACTCCGTTACTATTAGATTCATCACGATGGTCAGTAATGGTATTGGTATAAGTTTGATAAGAATCTTGACTTCCTCTACTTGAGTTACAGTGCAAAGCCTCCAAGGGCTTGGATCAGGATCATCCTCCTTTAATTGAAGAGCTGCCTTGTCCAAAAACCTGCAGAGGCAGAATCAGAAACAGGTTCAGTAGCAGGCAAACAATTGTCCAAGTGCACACTAGAACAGACCCTCATTGGTGTCTGATTCAGCCTAAAGTCCGTAGAATATACTTGGTTTTATTTTGTAAGATTGACTGACGTACCTCACAAAAGTAAATTGAGAAGGTATTGGTTGGTCCTGATACAATCAAGGAAGGGTAACAGTACCTGAAATCGTTGGTATGCGCTATTTTCGCGCTGCCCTTGATAGCAGAGTGATTGCCAGAAATCTCATAGAGGCCTACAAACTCAGTGCTTGAGAAACTGGCATTTCTGTTTCGAAAGGCAGCAACCAGAACCTGAGCAACTCGTGTTAGGGGACTTCCTCCTGGTAATCTGTGCCTGTATAGAGGAGTGCCGACAAAGAATAGGATGTTGGATATGCCCATACCTACTGCTAGTGCACCAAAAGCATATCCCCACCCCTTCTGCATCTGAATGTAGACGATCAGCGTGAAGGCTGTTATGCCCCCAATTGATACAAAAAGATAGAAGAAGTTGAAAAAGCTATCCAGGTGAGCCTGGTAATTTTTTGTCCTTTCATCAAACTGATCAGCGCCAAAGGAAGAGACACATGGCCTTATACCTGCAGAACCTAATCCACTGGCGTAAAGAACTGTATTCAGGTAGATCATCTGCCATGGTTTTGCCTTGTCGCAAGTACCCAAAAGCAAGCCAAATTGGGGGCAATTCTGATCCGGCATAAAGGCCTTCACCGTGGCAGATATCGTGATACCTATCAAACCCTCCAGGAGACCAACATGAAAGAACAATATTGATGATCATCAGTATTATCCTTCAAGAAAATTACCTAAACAGAATGCATATGTACTGAAGTGTACATGGATACACTGGCAATTACAGAATACAGCTCTCTTGGCAATAATACAAACAAGTTAGCTACTTTGTTCAAGTAACAGTTTCTTACCACAAAATAGAGTGTTGTAAAACTTGCTATTGTCCAATATCGACCCAGATAAGCATCAGCAAGAAAACCACCGATGATAGAGGATACTTGCGATATCCCAAGAAAGTTGCTCACTAAACTTGCTGAACCACTGAAGGGCTTGTGCATAACGTTGAACATGAAGAGCACCATGTTAACTGCAAGACCAAAATAACACATCCTCTCTGCCATTTCATTCCCTGTAAGTGACAATCTCAGCCAATTAAGTCCCCTTAAACTGCTCCACCTTTACTAGGTTTTATTCGAGCTTAAGGTGGAGTCCGGATCAGTTCATACAAACTCTATTAAGTGTTCGGTCATACATTGGAACTCAGATTTAGAGAAGCAATCAACAGCTGAAACTCTGCTCTTAACCATAAAAGTAAAAGAAACAAGCTTCGTGGATAAAGCAGATTTTTTATTACCAAAAATGAAAAGAACAGCAATCCAGCCACCGGTCTTTGGGAGACGATGATCGGGAATTGGTTTACCGCGAATATCAACAGGCGTAGTTCCTATATGCCAATTATCAGACTCCGTCAAGTGGAATCCATCGAGCTTCATACTTGAAGTTGACTCTGACTTTCCATTAATGCTCATCGCCGGTGCCTCTTCAGGACATTCAGGCGGTGGCTTTATTTCACTACTTGCTCCCATCTCTCCACTCCCTGCATAAACCAAACCATACCCAGTATACGACATCATCAGTACATGGAAACCGCCATTATCAATAACTTTAAAGACTTCAAAGCAAGATCCATCAAAAAGCAGTAAAGCCAAAGGGAAAAAAGAACGGATCTTGACAAGTTTTTTGGCTTCTGGGGTGTTTTCCCAAGATCGTTGCTGAAAAAATTATACCAACTAAACTAGTGATACAAAACAAAAGCTGAATGAAAACCACACGCACAGATACATATAAAGAAATAGGAATTTGGGATATTTTGCACATACCTTCAACGTGAAATTGGTTGGTGAAGGAAGTGACTTCTTTTATAAGTTCTATGGAGACAACACCTGCAGCACTTTCAACATAGGTATGTGATCACTCTAAATTCCTTTGTCGTGTAAAAGATTATATATATTCATATTCCTAGAATTAGATATTCAATTGGTTAGTATATAAAGAACTTGTCTTTCGACCATGTCCTGGACCCCTAGCACTCCACACTTAGTGTTAGTGTTAGTGTTAGTGGTCTACATGATATCTTCAACAGTTGTGTTTGTGTGGCAGGCTGTCTGTAACTGCTAACTACTCGCATCTTATCCATTAATGCTTAATGGAAACAAGTTGGCCACGAGCCATTAAAGAATCCAACGAACACACGATCCCCGATTTGTGGGAGGCCAAATGGCCTAATAAATAATATATCCACTATTCTTACCAGAGATAACAAACAAGACTCGGAATTTAGAATTCCGAGGTAATGTTCATAAAAACCCAAATAAATTCTTCTGAAAATTTTTTAATTTATAAATAATTTTTCTTATTTATAATAACTTTAAAAAATTAAAAATTAAACGTTTTGAATTATGAAAACTTTGTCAATATTAATTCAATAATTCACAAATATATTAATTTTCTATTTTAAGTAATTGCTCTCATTAGCATCAATATTAATTCAATAATTCACAAATGTCTATCTACTTTAGCCTCTTATTATTTAAAAATTATCATATATAATGATCCCACGTTCTGTATATAATCGGGAACAGATCACCTATTTCTATTATTTCGTATCTACCCTACTTTATGAGCATTCATCTATTTAATAAATAAGATCCACATAAATTGAATGGATTGATGGATGGATGGATGTTCATAGAAACGTGAAAAGATAATCTGAACTGATATATTGAATAAAGATATCAATCAATTAGAAAATATAATCGAGTTTTATTACGCAAATAACATATTTAAAAATAAAAATTTCAATTAAATTAAATAAAAAATCGGATAAGATTAGTTATATTCCTACTTATATTAGACACTTGAACAAAGAATACGTATTAAACATCCAAATTGAAAACGTTTTTTGGACCAAAAAAACAGAAAAGGAGAGAAGTTTGTGAAGAAAAGATATCATTTTTTCTTAATTCATTCAATATATATGTTGCTTTATATAAAGAGTAGACGTAAACCCACTCATTAAAATATAACGTGATACTATAAATAACAATAAAGGCTTATTTAGAACTTTTAAAAAACAATTTTAAATCATTATAATCTTAAAAGGTAAGTAATATAAAAAATTAATTTTACAAGGCAAAATGAGAAATGAGAAAATGTTTTTCTCAAATTTATATTTAAAATATTTTATTTTTATTTTTATTAATAAATAATAATACTTTTAAGATTTTATGTACGTTTTTTCCAAAATTTCAAATAAAAAATACATGTGTTATGTAATTAAAATATGAGTATTTTCTCATATTCTTTTCCGTCTTGTCATTAATTTACTTAGTTTGTGTAAAATATTCCTTTTATTTGTTAATTTTTGGTGTTTGTAATGTTTTATTTTAGAATTTTATAAGTTTGCAAGTATTCTTTTTCATTGTTGTGCTATTTTATAAGTTATACACTCACTCGAACGAACCCAAAGTCTAAGTCTAAAAGACCGTAAACAATTCGTGATTTGAACCCTTTAATTCCAAGGACTTGAAAGCTCCTTAGGATATCCACAGGAAGTTAAATTAAGAGTACAATGTAGCGAGACAAGTAGAAGTGGCTTGATTAGTTTCAGTTTGTCGCTTAAAGCTCTCTTTTATAGGAGGTCTTGAGTTCGAGTCACAAAAAAAAAAGAGGAGAATTTTCTCTGTTGATGATCCTCTAACCCCCTGGGCATGCTTCTTGGTCGGATTAATTACGGACATCTCGCTTCCAGCGGCAGTGTGAGAGTTGGAGCTACTAGAGTGGTACTGTAATTATCCTCCTTCTATCCTGCCTCTTCTGAGTTTGGATAGTTAATTAATCTCATTTCTTTTCAACAAAAAAAAAAAAGAGTAGACGTAAACCCACTCATTAAAATATAACGTGATACTATAAATAACAATAAAGGCTTATTTAGAACTTTTAAAAAACAATTTTAAATCATTATAATCTTAAAAGGTAAGTAATATAAAAAATTAATTTTACAAGGCAAAATGAGAAATGAGAAAATGTTTTTCTCAAATTTATATTTAAAATATTTTATTTTTATTTTTATTAATAAATAATAATACTTTTAAGATTTTATGTACGTTTTTTCCAAAATTTCAAATAAAAAATACATGTGTTATGTAATTAAAATATGAGTATTTTCTCATATTCTTTTCCGTCTTGTCATTAATTTACTTAGTTTGTGTAAAATATTCCTTTTATTTGTTAATTTTTGGTGTTTGTAATGTTTTATTTTAGAATTTTATAAGTTTGCAAGTATTCTTTTTCATTGTTGTGCTATTTTATAAGTTATACACTCACTCGAACGAACCCAAAGTCTAAGTCTAAAAGACCGTAAACAATTCGTGATTTGAACCCTTTAATTCCAAGGACTTGAAAGCTCCTTAGGATATCCACAGGAAGTTAAATTAAGAGTACAATGTAGCGAGACAAGTAGAAGTGGCTTGATTAGTTTCAGTTTGTCGCTTAAAGCTCTCTTTTATAGGAGGTCTTGAGTTCGAGTCACAAAAAAAAAAGAGGAGAATTTTCTCTGTTGATGATCCTCTAACCCCCTGGGCATGCTTCTTGGTCGGATTAATTACGGACATCTCGCTTCCAGCGGCAGTGTGAGAGTTGGAGCTACTAGAGAACTCGAGGCAATCAGCATGTGACGACTCCTTATGCGCAGAAGTGCACAGGCTACATAGGGACCTAAAGGATCTTGGGGGTTCCAGATTTACCTCATCTAGGACCCTTAGGGTGGGGTCTTAGGGGCTTAGGATTAGTCCAGCAAAAAGCTGAGATACCTAATGTATAAAAAAAAGACTACAATGTAGCTACGCTTGTTTTTTAGCTCTATGATAGAATTTTATCATTAATTTTGTGGACTAGCATAATAAATATAATTTTGTACAAACTCTGATTAATTAGATGTCAAGATGATTAGAGCATTTGTTGTATTTAGCTCAAAACGGTGATTACTTTTCTAATTGGGCTTGGTACTTCTCTCAAACGTGTCATTGGGTCTGTGTTTATGGGCTTGTTATGATGGGTAGGCTTGACCCATGTATTGTAATGCACAGGAGACCATACTACTAGCCAACCTTAAATACATTCGCTTCATTAAGAACTGTACGGGTTTCTAATTAGGGTTTAGAATAGCAGTATTCAATCCTCTACATCTCTGTCACTCCGCTTCACAGAAAACAACAATAGACTCAATGTTTCCTCAATTTTCAGGTATTTGTCCATCCAATTCTTGAATCAAGTATGTTGCAATCATAGGGTTAATTAATTGTGTTGATTAATTATGATATTAATCTGTAATTTCATATTGATTATTCTTCAATTGGTATCAGAGCTTTGTTAACCCTAATTGTGGCTGCTAATTTTGGGTAATTTTTGAAATGTTTATTTTCATGAAATTTGGGGTTTTAGGTTTTGTTAATTTGTTTTCTATGAAATGTGTTTTGTTATTTTTGGTTTGTTTCGATTTGGTGTCAAATCGTATGGTAAGTTTGTTGAATTTCCTATTGTTTTTTTGTTAAAACCCCAAAACTCGAAATCAGAAACCATAAACGTTCTTTGCGATTTTTTCAAAAAAAATTCAATAGCCTTTTTTATGAAATTGATTGAGGGCTTTGATATATCGTTAAATTCTGAATCTAATGACACCAATTTTGTTGAAAACGAAACAAAATTGAGCGAGTTATGGACAAATTTTTGAGTTGAGTCGTGAACTGGGTCGAACGAGCCGAATTACTGGTTTCCGGGTGGAGAAGTCACAGCCCGACCAGGCTGGCTCTTCCCCACGTGCAGCGGTGGCGCATGCGGCCTACTCCTTTGGCCATTTTGTTCCAAATTTTTCTTGTTTGCTCCATTTGCCCAGTTCTAATTTATGATATTTTTTTGAAATTTTTGAATAATAGTTATTTTTATTTTTATTTTCCCAAAATTAAAATTAATAAAAATATAATGTACTCTCCGAATTTTATCTTGAAAATTTTTGTACTTATTTATGGTATTTCTTGGGTTTGTGGGGTCTTGTGAACTCTCAGTGGTAATATAGTTATGCACCAAAATTAATTTTGAATGTAGTTTATGCATATAATGTTATATTATATGATTAATATGGTTAATTTTGTAATTGTGGTGCTGACTGGAACCTATGAGGGCAATCTTGGAAATGTTATTGGACTATTGTCATTCGCTTTGGGTAATTGTGAGCTCGCCTATCGTGGGACCAATTATTACAAAATGCTATTGTGATGTTGTTAATGGGCATATACTAAATACTATGTTAATGATGCACTTACCCTATCAATTTATCTTTATCAATGTGGTTTCTAATGTTTTGTTTAATTCATTGAATTATGTCTTTAAGTTTTCAGTATCCTATCGATATTAGCTTTAGGGCAAAATTTAATGTTCTAGGTGATCTGTGTTATAATTTGGGACCCTTAGACAGGATTGCAATTGCATGAGAACCTAGCTGTGTTATTTGCCGAATTTTTCTAGTTGTTGATACATTTGCTAAATCTCTCCGCGTTGTATCAATTTCCAGCTTTGAATTCTTTGATTAAGCTAAATGAGACCAATTATGAGGACTAGCTTGAATCCTTGAATCTTTTTTTGGCGGTTTCTAATTTTGATGTTGCTTTCCTTGAGGATGAACCTGCACAACCCACTGCTGAGACTTCCGCTGCAGATAGAGCTAAATATGATAAGTGGGTCCGTTCTAACAAGGTCTATTTGATGACCATCAAGTACACAATGGAAAAGACTATTAAAGAGAGTATCACAGAAATTGATAATGCCACAAATTATCTCAAGGCTGTTGGTGAAAAATTTCAGAAGTTTGATAAGACTGAAAAGTCTAATTATTTATTTTCACTGTCTAAGACCAAGTATGATGGTGTGGGTGGTGTTCATGAGCATGTTATGAAGCTTGTGAACTGGTATAACAAGTTGAAGGCCATGAAAGTTGTGCTGGGAGAGGATTATCTAATCTGGCAGGTGTTTGAATCTCTTCCATCTGAGTTTGATGTTCTCAGGACTACTTATCATGCTCAGAAAGATAAATGGAGCATTGATGAATTGACTTCCATTCTTATTCAAAAGGAGCATACTATGAAGAAGGGAAAGTCCTATAGTATTCATCACATTTCTCACAAGAGTAGTGATAAGAAGAAATTTTATAGAAACAAGCAGGGTAAGCCTCAATTTAAGAAGAAGGGGAATGATAAACCTGCATTACCATCTGGGCCTGGTGAGAGTTCTGGTGCTAAGCCCAAGCCTATTTTTAATGAAAACTGCAACTTTTGTCAAGAACATGGGCATAGGCAGCGTGACTGTGCGAAGTTTAAGAACTGGTTGGCAAAGAAGAAAGGTATACCTCAAAGTTGAGTAGTGGACATGGTTTTCTTTTAAAAGATAATGTTCATGTGCCTTCTATGAGAAGGAATTTGATTTCAGTTTCTGTTTTACACAGTTGTGGCTACATTTTCCATATAATCAATAACGGTGTTGTTTTATACTATGATTCTACTGTTGTTGGTTCTGCAATTATGCGTGATGGATTGTTTATGTTGATTGCTAACTCTTCTAGTTGTGACCGACAATATGATGATGTTAATGTTGTTGTTAGAAAGAAACGTGCGAGAGTTACTGAAAAATCTTCTATGTTATGGCATAAACGGTTAGGACACATCTCTGAGGAAAGAATGGAGAGGTTGACTAAGGAAACTATTTTGCATGATCTGGACCTGTTACTCCTATTGCTATAGGAGACTACAGGTACTTCATCACCTTCATTGATGATTTTTCTCGGTATGGTTGGATTGAATTGTTGCATGAGAAATCTGAATCCTTGGATGCTTTTAAATCACTAAAAAAAGGTTATTGAATTGCAACTTAGGAAGCAGATCAGATATGTAAGATCTGATAGAGGTGGTGAGTATTATGGTCGGTATGATGAAATTGGTAGAAACCCTGACTCTTTTGCTAGATACTTGCAGGATTGTGGAATTGAAGCGTAATATATCATGCCTGGCACTCCTCAACAAAATGGGATTACAGAGAGACAAAATCGTACTCTCATGGACATGGTTAGGTGCATGCTTAGTCACTCTACCTTACAAGAATTCTTGTGGGGAGACGCTTTGAGGACTGCTGTTTATGTTCTCAATCATGTGCCTAGTAAATATGTACTAAAGATGCTTTTTGAGCTTATATCAGGAAAGAAGCCCAGTTTGAAACATTTTCGTGTTTGGGGCTGTAAGACTGAGGTAAGGACTTATAATGCTTAGCTGAAGAAGCTTGATCCTAGAACTATTTCAGGTTATTTTATTGGTTATTGTACTGGCTCAAGAGGTTTAAGATTCTATTGTCCCAATCACACTACTAGAGTCATTGAATCAAATCGGGCTGTATATTTTGAAGGGGATATGGAACATAATGAAAGACATGGGTCTCGTGTTATTGATTTCAGAGAGGATCGTGTTGTTGTTCCTATACTTATTGTTTTTCATCCTGAGGCAATTCAGACTCTTCTGATTCATGATGATGTTGTTAATCCAGGAAATGATGTTGATATTCCTCAATAGGTTGGCAATGATACTCAAGTCCCCGATGTGGTTGTAGTTCCACTTAGGAGATTCGAAAGAATTCTTACGTCCACTGAGTCTTCTAAATTCCGAGACTATTACATTTACTTGGAGGAGCATGAATTCAATTTAGTTGAAGACTCAGATCCTATCTCTTTTCAGGATGCCATTTTTTGTTCTCGTAGTTCACAATGATTGGCATCCATAGAAGATGAGCTGGCTTCTATAAATATGAATGGCGTTTGGGATTTAGTGGAATTACCCAGTGGTTGTAAAACTATTGGCTGTAAATGAGTCTTTAAGACTAAACGTGGTGCTAGAGGTGAGATAAAAAGGTACAAAGCCAGACTTGTTGCGAAAGGATATAACCAAAGGGAAGGTATAAACTATAAACAGACTTTTTCCCCGGTCTCTACTAAAGATTCATTATGTATTGTGATGGCTTTGCTTGCTCATTTTGATTTGGAGCTCCATTAAATGGATGTAAAACTGCTTTCCTAAATGGTGATTTATATGAAGATGTATTCATGAATCAGCCTGCTGGTTTTGTTGAGAAAGGTAAGGAACACATGGTATGCAAATTAAGAAAATCCATTTATGGGCTGAAGCAAACCTCTAGACAATGGTACTTAAAGTTTGACCAAATAGTTTGCTCCCTTGGCTTCAAGGAAAATGTTGTTGATCAATGCATTTACTTGAAAACTAGTGGGAGAAAATTCATTATTCTTGTCTTATATGTTGATGATATTCTTTTAGCCATTAATGATATTTGAGACTAAATAAATGTTGACAGCTCATTTTGATATGAAAGATCTTGGCGATGCTTCTTTTGTTCTGGGCATTGAAATT
>JAOSBM010000003.1:6693835-6709996 GCA_027568955.1 Erythroxylum tenue
CTCATATTTATTCAAAATCGCAAATTTTCTTAAGTAATTAATTCCTCAATGAGGTAATATTATCTCATGTTATTTTCGGTTTCTCAATTGACTCATTTTCTCGAATGATTTTTTTTCCATTCATTTGATTTCCTCTAATTTCACATTGACTTATTGCAATGTTGAACTATTCATATTAGTTTCTCCACTCATTTTAATTTATTTACAAACTTAACTTCCTGTGTTATTCATCAACTTCCATTTCAATCTTCCAAGAAAAGTTCGGGGTCCAATAATCCATAAGTAGCCCAATTCACTCTTATTTTATTCAAATAACTCTTTATTTTATAAACATAGATGCTCAAAAGTTTACCTTTGTAGTCATCAATTAAAGGATCTTTATATCCTGGACTATAAGAGGGAATAACATCCACTATAGGTTGATAATAATAAGATTGGCCAACATTAAATGTTATACCTGAGCCATATCACCATCTAGCCATTGTCATGTCTATATTATGAGCCGTTTCTTTAGATTGCAAGACATTACATATTGAAGGTTGAGCTATAGGAGTTGATTGTGGTGTAAAAAAATTAGACACGTGTCTTCTTCTTTCTAACATCAGGTGCAACATTTCTTTCTTATTGGGCAGGAATATTATCACCTTTAACATCCCCATTATTATCCTGACCACTGTAAAAGGAACTTCCACTACCAATAATATACTTTAGAGAGAAGCATAATGCTTCTTCTTTCTGTAATTAGAAAGAAGCAGAATGCTTCTTTCTGTGAAAAAAACTCACCAGCTCTTGAGATCGGCAAGAAAAATCCGAAAAAGGGACTGAGGGAGGCAGGTCTAGGTGTCGATCAACGGCGCAGCAACAGCGATCACGAAGAACAAAAAGAAGAGCACAAGTCCACAAGCTTCAGACGGTAGTAGAAGGGCAAAATCGAGAGTAACACAAAAAATTTCGACTGATTATCACGAAACGCTCCTCAACAGGAGCTTATCCGAAATTAGCTGGTTGGGTTGAATCAACCAACCCAACCAGCTAATAACCAAACACTTTTAAGAGCTTTTTCACAAAGTGAATAAGCTGAAATGGGTCAAACAGCTAAAAAAGAGCTTATCAGCTCTTTACCAAACAAGGCCTCTGTCTTCGATTTTTCTCATATTGACATTCTTCAAGTAAAGTCTTTATTTACCACTTTACATCATGACTCATTTTCTTACAAGGCTCTATGTCACCTTTTATCCCAGCTAAAATCTTGTTTAATATTGTGATTCTCTCATCTTTCAAATGTTTTTTACAATATAAACAAATGGTATGGTTCTTCATTTTATGAACAAATCTAGCATGAACTTAAGTTAGATTATCGAACCTTATTGAAGCAGCTGAATTGTCAAAAGTACTTGAACTTTCTTCCATTTAGTAACTTTATATCAAAATAAATTTATGTAAAATAATAGGAAGAAATAGAGGAATATTAATTTCTCAACAATAATATAATATCCACATGTAATTGAACTTCATGAATTTATATAAATGATTCATTAATAGAAGCTGACGCTTAAGCACATTTATCCAAGAAATTATCATATTGTGTTATTACATAAACTCATAATTATAACCTATTTTATGTTTGTACAATTCAACCATAAAGTTATAATTGTAATTCATTTTGTTTGTATAAAGTTATAATTATAATTGTAATTCATTTATCCAAGAAATTATCATATTGTGTTATTACATAAACTCATAATTATAACCTATTTTATGTTTGTACAATTCAACCATAAAGTTATAATTGTAATTCATTTTGTAAGATTACATAATTCAACTATAAAGTTATAGCTATATATAAATCAAATTGTTGATTATATAATTCAACCATAAATTCACAACTATATCCCAAATTCACAACTATAACCTCTTTTGTATGATTACATAATTGAACAAAAATTCACAACTATAACTCATTTTGTGTGTGTACAATTCAACCATAAAGTCATAACTATATATTGCATAATTCAATCCTAAAGTCATAACTATAATTCATTTTGTATGATTTGTGATTTCATAATTCGACCATAAACATAACTATAATTCATTCTGTATGATTACATAATTCAACCATAAATTTACAATTATAACATATTTTGTGTAATTACATAACTCATAATTATAACTCATTTTATATGATTACTTAATTCTAATATAAATTCATAACTATAACTTATTTTATATGATGACATAATGAAGATATTGATAGTAATTTTTTTTCTTTTTAATATATCAGTTTTTCTATTTTTCTATTATCTTGCCTAATATTGTTTTTTAATTTTCAGTTAATATGGCCAAAAATATTAATGCGGAGGTGACTAGTCAAATTAACCTACCAACTACACGTTATTCTGATCAAATATATAAAGACAGAGGTATATTTAATTATTTATTAAATATTACCATGTCTTAAATATTTCTTTAATTTAAATATTACATTACTAAATATAATGTTTGTATATATAAATGATTTGATTCAAACTACAAAAGAGACAACACAATAATTTTTTTTAAATGAGATCTACAATAACAATACTTCATTGTATAATCCAAAATCATCAAAATCTCGGAAGCAATAATTCACTTCATACTTGACTTGGTAACAAGATGAAACAATAATCCACTTCATATAACACAAAACTTCACTCAAACACCCATTCAAAGTTTATGACTAGTCTTTATTCAGAAAAGTAGACTCCTGCGTTTTTTAGTGGTAGTTGGGCATATTTGGCCCGGCCTACTCCTCTAGTCTTCACCCATCTACCTCCCAAATAAAAGTATTTAAAATTTAAATGCAATTTGCAAAATATAGTAACAAACAAAACAACAGGTCGTCTTCATAAAGATCTAGGGCTGTAGGGCATGAATAGTTTGTTGATATTTCCACGTGTTCCGCTATTATTGCTCATCCATATTATCGTCCGTCCGATGCACTTATAGAACCTGTTTTCGACCGCATGATGTCACTAAGCATTTACAAAAATATTTTGTCAAAACTTCACCAAAAATAAAATAAGTAAAATGTCTGAAAAATAAAGCAAGTAATATCAATCGATTCGATCCAAGATTGTACGTGCCCATCGTTATTCCTACTTCTCTGGTGCTACCCGATCGGATTCTCTTCATCTTCGGCATCTGATTGTCAAGGTTCCAACATTTCTCTCTTATCTATTTGTACTTAAAATATTATCTTCTGGGTTCCTAAAGTCTAGGTATTTTACCCTATGTCTCTGTCATTTTTTGTCCTTATGATATCTTTCAGAACTTAGTCTCTCATTGAGCTGAGAAGTCGATTTTAACGATAAAGTTTTGGTGGGCGAAAATTCATGGCTTGAGAGTTGCCGATGGTTTTTGTGTGTTGATTTTTGCAGTTTTCCGTTTGTTTTCTTTTCAAGGAGAAGAAGTAAAGATGTTGGGAATTATAAGGCAGAAAGCGAGTTCTGGAAGCTCTCCTCTTCTGGTATTATATGTCTTCAATAATTATTGGTTCTTTTTTGAGGTTTTAGTTCTGTTGAGTTGGATTTCTGATATAGGATTTTTGGTGCAGGCTTTAGGGCAGTCCCTGCAGAGGATTCGTTCTGTGGCTTGGAGAGGTTATGCCACTGGTGTTAAAGAGGTATGCCGTTGTGCCTCTCACTCTTGCAGTGTGGCTTTGCTTGTTTTTGTCTTTTTGTTGTTGCTTTATGCATACGTTTGTTGATCCAACTAGGGTAGTGATTTGAGCAGTTTAGCGCTTTAGATGTCCGAAAAATTTCACCTTGTTGACTTAATTTGCTTTGTGAAGATTACTTCATTTTCCTTATTGGCTTGAGATCGTGGCTTATTTTGTTTGAGAGGGGAAGCAAACGTGATATGTTTTCTGAAACACTGTTCATTTCCAGATTCAAGTTAGAGAAGCACTGAACTCTGCACTTGATGAGGAAATGTCTGCTGATCCTAAAGTCTTTTTGATGGGTGAAGAGGTGTGAACTTATTTGGAAATGGTTCTTTGTGTGTCATTCCAAAATTTGTCTGTTCTTACGTTGTTGTTCTACTCTTAAATGCAGGTGGGAGAATACCAGGGTGCATATAAGGTGATACTTTCTTAGCAGAAAAGGCAATCATTTCTTTACAAAAGAAAGGCCATCCGTGCATTTTGTTCATTCGTTGACATTCTTCTTTAATTTTTTGTTTTGTTCTAGATTACCAAAGGGCTTTTGGATAAATATGGTCCTGAGAGAGTTATTGATACTCCAATCACGGAGGTTCTTTGCTTTACCTTATGGTTATTTATTTTTGTAGATGGTATTGGATGTCATCTTATAGACACCGAATTCATAAAATGTTAAACAGGCAGGATTTACTGGTATTGGAGTAGGTGCTGCCTACCATGGTCTGAAGCCTGTAGTGGAGTTTATGACATTTAACTTCGCAATGCAGGTTAGTATTTTTAATATTGGTAGTTTCCCAGAACCTTCCACTTAGTGAGTTAAGGTGACAGCTAGACCTTGGAGTTGAAGTTATAATACTCGTGCAGCAATCGTACTGAAACAAATCGATTCTGAGGGTTATATTTCTCTATGATGCTTTGATTGATCTACTTCTGGCTCTTGATTCAGGCAATAGACCATATCATCAACTCTGCTGCAAAATCAAACTACATGTCTGCTGGCCAGTTATCTGTTCCCATAGTTTTCAGAGGACCAAATGGTGCTGCTGCTGGAGTTGGTGCCCAACATTCTCAAGTATTTTTCATCTCCCTCTCTCTCTCTCTCTTTTTACGACTAAATTATATCTTTGTGATATCATACTTATGCACCCTCTTTTTCTTGCATTAGAATATGTTAGAAATGAGATACAATGTAAAATGGATTCAAACATAGAGAAACTAGGAACTTGTTCCTATTCTTCAAGCTATTTCTGAATCTAAGTTGTAATTGCGTAACATCATTCTGACTTCATACTTTATGGGGTATTGTCTTTCTTGAATTTTCCTGTGTGACATCTTCGACGATCTAGTTTTCTGCACTTTTGGGATTGATCCTCCATATATTTCCCAACAGAGGAAGAAAAGTTTATAAGTGGATCTAATATATTTAGATGCATGGCTGTTGTGAAGTAGTGAGCAATTACTAAATGACATTGTTGAATTCCCTTGCAGTGTTATGCATCATGGTATGCCTCCTGTCCTGGATTAAAAGTGCTATCACCGTATTCATCTGAAGATGCCCGAGGTCTTCTAAAAGCAGCCATAAGGGACCCTGATCCTGTTGTTTTCCTAGAAAATGAGTTATTGTGAGTGTTTTAATGGTCTTTGTGATGCTTGGTATAGTTATACTGCTTTTGATTCTCTGTTTGTTGATTGGTATTTTGTGTTTCAGATATGGTGAATCATTCCCTGTTTCAGCTGAAGCACTTGATTCCAGCTTTTGCCTTCCAATAGGAAAAGCTAAGGTATCCTTTCTAGCTTTTTTTTTCCCTAATTGTTTCTTTTGTTTTTTTCAATGCAAATATAATACATGTATTATCTAATTTACAATTTCATCATGGACTTTTGACAGATTGAAAGAGAAGGAAAGGATGTGACCATTACAGCCTTTTCAAAGATGGTTGGCTATGCTCTTCAGGTTTGTTATCCCTCCCACCAGTTTTTGTCCATCATATGCTATACTGTGTAACATACAATATTTAGTAATCAATGAGATTGGTTGGTCCTATGTTTTGTCCTGCCACGTGATTTCTTTTTTGGGATAATTCATCCTTCCATCTGATTTTTCTTGGTACAGGCAGCTGAGATACTTTCCAAGGATGGAATTAGTGCTGAGGTAAATTGGCAATTGAAAGAATGTTAAGTCTTTAAAATAATTGAGGCATTGTATCTAATCATCTGTGCTACAGGTGATAAATTTGCGCTCAATTAGGCCACTTGATAGACAAGCGATTAATGCTTCAGTTAGGAAAACTAACAGACTAGTTACAGTTGAAGAAGGGTTTCCTCAGCATGGTGTTGGTGCTGAAATCTGGTTTGTCATTTTTATCCTAAATGCTACGAATTCTACGATGCATTAATTAGGCCCCATGAATACTAAGACAATGCACCTTTTTTTTCAAGCAGTGCAAGTGTTGTTGAAGAGAGCTTTGAATATCTTGATTCACCGGTTGAGAGAATTGCTGGAGCTGATGTTCCTATGCCTTATGCGGCCAATCTTGAGAGGCTGGCTGTACCACAGGTTCATGTTTATCTTTTGATTCCTATGATTGTAGCACCCGCCGATCATTCATGTGCTTAAGACATCATGTTCTTCTGTTACTGCCATTTTTAGCAAAGCTAGAGTGCATTAACTTAGAAACTATATTGGTGCTGTGATATTGTGATGCATATCTAGCGATTCCTTGAAATATGTTGTTATTGTTTTGGCTTGTGGGTTCTGCAGGTTGATGATATCATCCGTGCAGCAAAGAGAGCTTGTTACAGATCTGTACCATTGGCTGCTACTGCTTGATCATGCAGATCAGTCCAAAGATCAGTTCAATTTAGGTTGTTTTACTTCTGGATGCCTGTGTGTAAGAATTTGTTTTAGCTCATTGACCGTTTCTTTCCCCAGTAGTTCTAAAGCATTTATTTCTTCAGTTTCTCTTATGAAAGTATATGTTTCTTTTGGTTTCAGCTTTCAGGAATTGAACAGGATGTACATTTTTGCATTGTCAATGAAGAGAAAGAGAGAATCGAATAAACGCAGAAAATGTTGATCACTGGAAATTTGGCTTTTTTCATTTTCAGGATTCAGTTCCCTGGACTGGATATTTGATTTAACATCCAGATTTTTTTTGTTAATCACTCTTTTTTAAGGTTTGTTGACGTTTGAAGGTGGTCTTCAAATACTATGCCTTTGTCTACTTGGTTTTGGCGAGAGTTTGATGCTTTCTAGGTTTATGGTAAGTATAACAGATGAGAAACTCGTATATATTTCTGGTAATAATATCATTCATATCCTAGGATATACTTTAGAAATGCATAGTAAAATTTTGTGTTTTCTGTGACATTGATGCAACTTGAATTAGGATAAACTTTTAGTACACTTAGAGAGACTAACGGGGCAACCATCGACACACCTATCGTGAGGGTAATCGTTGTGCCGACTGGCTAGCACACTACGCTACTCATTTTGATCTAGGGGTCACTTTCTTAGGCGCTCCGCCCATCGGCTGTCATGTTCTTCTCGCCGAGGATACGTCGGGAACTAGGTTCCCCCGATCCATCTTGTAATTGTTGACTATTTCGCCTTTGAATATAAAAAAAAAACGGGGCAACTCCGAAGGTTCATTACAGGACCATGGACGAATCTCACGAACAAATAATACTTGAAGACTTGAACCACCTGTGCCTGAATAAATCGACACCGTTCTAACTTATTGTAATGGATTGTTGGGATTTGTTCAGGAAACGATACACAGCAAATTGGGAACGCTCTCTAATTGAGGGGGCTCATAAGTCATAACCCAAGAGCTCCGAAAACCCTTCCCTATCTTCGTGTGAACGAGAACAATTTGTAACGGCAAATTTTGACAAATAAATTGAAATGTTATGGCGGAGTGACGATGAGGTGGCCGCGAGTCCACGACTAAACACGCCCCCGTCTTTCTTTGTAGACCAATTCCTTCCTATTTGAGCCTGACTCACCACACTAATATATACTGATCAGTTTCTTATAACCGTCAAGTCACCTTCAGAGAAAGTGACACACAGAGTTTGTAGCACACTTGCAAAACACAATAATTTATATAAGCTGTCATGTCATGTACCAAAGAACATGAACTCACCGTAGAGAAAAGAAAATGCAATGTAAATACGCGTTTCTTCATTTTTGGGAAGTCGCGTTGTTGCGTGTAGGAATATGAGAGACCAAAGGGTGCCTTTTTCTTACGTATGCTTCCGATGAATTTGTTAGATTCCGCTCCGAAAGAAATTGCTTTTCCAGGAGCTTTAAGTTTTTATGGAATATAAGGTCCAACCTTCCTCGTACGTTAACTTCAGAAGAGACAAAATGAATTATTGTATCCGCTGCTTCTCATTTCTCTCCAAATTAATGAACACCCGGGGCCTAGCTGATATGGTGCCTGCAGCATTCAAGATGCCACTATCCTCAACAACTCTAACTAGGCGTTAGGAAGAAATAGCTAACAGTTGTAAGTCAGGACAGGCTCATAAGTTCAGGATATGGTAAAAGCAAGTTGATCTTGAAAGCATATATACGTTTGAGTTTTACTTCCATGCCAACAGATTAATCTTGTGCGCAGGCAAAGAATGGCCGTAAATGTAGATATTGGATTTGAAAATGAGAAACGTCGAAAACCGCAAAAGACGCTTTTATTGACCTTTGAAAGTCGTCGTCTTCTTCTTCTTCTTCTTCCTCCTCTTGTAGCTTTTGTTAGTTTCAATTCTGAGACGCAACAATCAGTTATAATTAACCTCAAACAACTAAAAAACCACATGATCTGAAGTCAACCGGGGAAAATTAATAGCATCATGAGGCTAATTACGTAGAAGCTTTGATGAAAAGTGCTGTTTTAAAAAGGAAGGGAGAGCTGGGGAAAAGTTATGACGGAGTCCTGTTCAATGGTCAACGTTTTGATTCCTAGACGTGGGGGATGTGGTACCATTAATTAAAACTATTGACGCCTGCGTTAATTGCTGCCTTCCATGTTCAATTTTGTTAGGTGGTGACGACATTTTGAAGGCCAATTGCATGTATATGACGTTTGATTGTCGGTTTATTCTTTGGATAATGTCTAATACATGGCTTTTGCATTAAATATGAAACAAGAATACAACACCAAAAATAATTATTGCAATGTTTATATACATAATAATAATAATAATAATAGCAACTCATTAAATAATAAAAACTCGTGAGGGAGAGCTTTGCCGCTCAAATGGGTCCTATCCGATTCGAATTCGGACTAATCGATTGCTCCTGTGGTGTCGGATACCAGGTGGTTTAACAAAAAATAATAATAAATTATTCAATAAATCAATTATTAAAATTTCTTTCAATAACTAATTTTTTTAATTACCTTTACCCATAGAGATTTTTATAACTTACAAGTATTTACCATTTACCACGCTTAGATAGTTATGCTGGACGATTAAGTCCGTATTATATACAAGTTGTTACGTGTAAAAACTCGATCATTTTGATCGATTCAAGTGCAAAAATTTTGAATCGTTTAATTTTTTAATTTTTTTTAAAAAGTACCTATAATATTTATGTCAGCCTTTCTCTATCTTAGTGTATTTAAGATAGCGCGTCTATTTTGATACAGTTAAATAGAAAGCCCCAAGGGTGGATTCGAATCTCATGATAGTATTTCATTTTCGGTTTAATTTATTTTAATAACTCTTATTGTTAAAAATCGGCCGATTTCTTAACTAATTTGTTAATTTTTGTAAATTAGTAAATTCTTATAAATTAAAATAAATCAATTAATTTCGTTTAATAATCTCTTTTTTTAATTAAACTTGAAATCCTTCGATAAGTAAGAACAATTTTTTTCGATCATATTTAAATCCCCAAATTTCGCTTTATTGTAGAACTTCAGACTGAACGTGATGATAATGATGATGAAGATTTAATCAGTTTTATAACAGTTTAATATTAACCGAAACATTCTTAAAACATTCTTATTTTACCGATTTAACTTTCGATTGTTAACACGCTTATATAATCAAAGCTTGCAATATCTTCCAAGAGTGCAAAATTCATACAAATGTTTAACAATCTTTGTACTAGATCCTAATTAGTTGTCATATCAACAATTATTTCATATACCATAATAATAATAAATAACTGTTAGTAAAGTTTGAGAAGAAACTTGGATTCAACTTATACACAAATTGGTAAGTTATAATTTGACCGTTGACCAAGAAAATTGGAATTTGACTACTATAAAATAAAATTATAAAAGGCAATCAATTTGAAATTTGACCAAAGAAAATATAAAAATTATAATTCTCAAGTGAAAGTATTTGTCTTTATTTCCTAGAGCTGCTTGCCCTTGGTTTCACTTCTTTCATTAAAATACCAAAGAAAAGAAGAAGGAGAGAGAAACGGAAACAGGAGAAGAATCAAAAAGAAGAAGAAAGAAATCAATCTCTCCCTTTCTCTAAGACTGTTGATCGATTGGTTTCGTGGTTTTGAGGATTTTGCTTGATTTTCGGTTGTCGGAGAAGAATGAAGAATTCTCTGAAGAAATTGAGAGGATTAGCACTTCATCATAGACATGGAGACCAGCACAAGGAACACATGGATCTTCGTCCTTTGCGTCAATCGGACGAGATTTCTAGAGCTTCTCAGGTTTGCTCGCATCATCTCTTAATCTCTTGCTTGCTTGCTGAGAAAGTCGGTGGATAATTTTCTCCGTTCAATTTTTCATACTCTGCTGCCGCCTCTCCGTTGTTACTATTTTCGACTTCCGGTGCTCTCTATTTTTCTTCTTCTATTTGGGAACTGGACGTGGCGTTCGTCGTTACTGTGAAATACACTGGGTTTGCTTGTTTATTTTCCAATTACTTTATGAATATGGTTTATTTTAGTTTTTGAGTTTTTTTGGTTGCGATCTGCTTAAATTAGCTACTTAGGTGTCAACGAGGTTGGGGAGTTTTTGCTTGTAAAGACCTGTTACTTGTTTTTTGCCCCCTTTCTTGAAATGGTAACAATAAAAAGAATAAAATGGTATCTCGCTACATGTATAAAGTGGTTAGCGATGACTACTTTTGATTAGCAATTGAAAGCCACGTTCTGGAATAGGAAATGTTGGCTGTTTGATTGCATGTTTGGGAATTTATGGCCTAATCTATCGTTTTGATTACCTTGCATTTAACCTACTTGTTTTAAATGTGGATAATTATGTCTTCTATTGTTTTATCAGGACATGGAAGACATGAGAGATTGCTATGATAGCTTACTCTCTGCTGCTGCAGCAACTGCTAACAGTGCCTACGGTACTTTCTTCATTTGTTTCTTTATTCTTCCTACTGATATTGGATCTAATTCCTCTGCTGCACGTTAATTCAAGTGAACACAACGGCAACATCAGTTCTTGTCATGTTTGCATTGAAGATTTGAAGTATTATGGGAAATCAAACAAAGACACCAAAATGCTAGCGTACTCAATTGTTGATCTAGTTTACTGTTCTTGAAAATCGCAAATTGTGGTGCTTATTTTTGAAGTTAGTTGGAATTAGGCTTTGGAATGATCAGGGGACAATGACACTGAGAGATGTCCGCTTGCCAATATTCCAGAGTTAACCTTCTTATATTCTCATTTATTGACAGAATTCTCTGAATCATTGCGGGAAATGGGTGCTTGTCTTCTTGAGAAAACTGCATTAAATGATGATGAGGAAAGCGGTAAGTTGGCACGAAATTTTTAAGCTCGTCTTCCATAAGTCATATGAAAAGAAGCATTATTTTAGCAGTTCATGGAAGGATATGAGAACCAAGTTGCAAGAACAGGGTATTGTTTTAGTTTTCCAAAATTGTTCCTTTCCTTCACCAAACTCTCTACCTGTTATTTTCTGCTATTTCATAGTCATTACCAGAGTAAACTAGTTAAGATGTATGATTCTAGTAGAATAATGAAAAAGATTTCATAGTCATTACCATTTGATAATCTAGGATTTGGATTTCAATTAATCTTTTGTTTATTTCAATATATTTTCTATGACGAAAATAGTTAGTTTGTTTCTCAGGTAAAGTCCTCCTGATGCTGGGAAAAGTGCAGTTTGAACTTCAGAAACTTGTTGATAGCTATGTAAGGCGTCTTCTATAAGCACACGATAAGCATATATGCAAATGACTCCCGTTGTAACTATTTTCCTTTTTGCATATTTCAGCGTTCTCATATATTCCAGACAATCACAATTCCTTCAGAATCTCTTCTCAATGAACTTCGAACAGTTGAGGTTTGTTATTTGACTCTTTGATATTATTCTAATGAGTTTTGAAAGTTTGTTTGAAAAATTCTATGTTCTCTGGCATTTGTCTTTCTAATATTCTACTATAATATACACCATATCTTTGCTGTACTTTTGCTATATCTTAGGAGTTTATAACATCATAAGGTTACAGGAGCTAAGATACAGTTATGGAGCTTTATCTACTATATATTTTTATAACATCCATTCGAGTATGGTCAAAGACATTAACTATCTTAGGTTTTTCCCTTTTTTCATTGCAGTGTAATCCACTAATTCAAATTTATACTCATGTTTTGGGAAAAGCATCAATGGTTTAAAATTAATACATCCTTGCTTGTTATGACTTTGATGCTTCTTCTCTTTTTGGCATTGTTCTTGTTTATTTGCTTGCCTGATTTTGTTGAAGTAATTAACAGTAATTCAACTTCCTGCTTTCAAATTCATGCAGGAGATGAAGCATCAATGTGATGAGAAAAGGTCAACCCTTTCCCCAAACTCATTCTCGAAGCATTTATGTAACCATAATGGGCCCCCTTTCAGAAAAGAGTGTTATCACTGGGTTGTAAATATGGGATTTCTTATCATTTTATTCCTCGATCTACAGGGAAATATATGAGTTCATTCGAACAAGACTGAGAGACAAAGGAAGGGGACGAAGTGGAAAGGGGGAAAGTGTATCGGTGCAGCACTTACAAGCTGCTCATGATGAATATGATGACGAAGCAGCTTTATTTGTCTTTCGTCTGAAATCTTTGAAGCAAGGACAATCCCGTAGTCTTCTTACACAGGCAGCTCGACACCATGCTGCTCAGGTTACTTATTTTTCTGTCCGCTAATATACTTTTTGTTCACTCTGTTGGGTGATTGCCTCTGACCTTTTGTCGCTTGAACACAGTTAAGCTTCTTCAAGAAAGCTCTTAAATCTCTAGAAGCAGTTGAGCCACATGTCAAATCAGTCTCTGAGCAACAACATATTGATTACAACTTTACTGGAATTGAAGACTATGATGGAGATAATGCTGCTGATGATAATGATGATGAAGACAATGATGATGATGATGATGACACGCACGATGATGGGGAATTGAGTTTTGATTATCGACAAAATGACCAGGAGAACATTGTTACCACATCAGGGAACTCGATGGATGTAAGAGTTAAATGTTTTTGTGAAGAGTTAAATGTTTTCCTACTTTTTCTTGAGAAATTTTGATTAGTGTGTTCCTTTCTTGACAAAAATATTTGTTAGCTGCAGTACTTGAATTGTTGTGCATGATAAGTTCCAGTTTATTATTTTGTAGTTGATTTCCTTGAAGTGAAGTTTGTTGAAGTCAATATTTTTCCATCATGTCTTTTTTTTTTTTGGTGATTGAATAAATTTAAAACGGATAAAAGCATAGAGGTATGGGATTAACTGAATCATTGCATTGGGTTAAAACTAATGAACAACTGTATTTACTGACAAAAGCATCAATTCAGGATATAAGCTCATATGTTTTGGACAGGGTCGATTTATTGTATACTAGACTGTTCTTTTTTATCCTTGGAATATGCCCTCAATGTCCTGTGAGCTTCATCTAACTATATGTCAATCTATACAGGTGGATATGACAGACATTACGTTCCCTAGGATTGCACCAGTGGAAACATCAAAGGTAACAAAATCTACTGTGTATCAATTTATAAACTTATTAATAAGGGTAATTTTAAATCAGTCATCTGTGATTAAGCCTTTAAGCGAATTCAGTGTCATGATCTTGTTAGAGAGTTTTCTAAAGATGGTATTCCTGTATGTTAGTGTACTATTATGCTTGAGCTAATGACCAAAAATTTGGTTTAGGAGTGTTAAGTTTGGCTTGATCTCATGTTTGAAAATCTCAACATGCATACTGTTCCAAGTTGTTTCTTCTCATCATTTTCTTTTGTTGTGTAATTAAAATTTCTTCTTCTAAATGTTGACTTACATAAGGGATTTGTAAATAGAGAACTTAAGTGAGCTGGGCTAGATTACGCTGGCAAAGAATCTCTACTCTGGCGCAATTCAAATGCAATATGTGAAGCACTTGAGCTTTTATTGCTATCTGGTTAGCTTATGCGTCTTTGGCATATTTGCAGGAAAATATTGAGGGATGTTATAGAAAATCATTTTCGTATAGGGGAGAAATTAGGGAAGGCAGCCAATCAGCCCCACTATTTGCTGATAACAAATCTACACCAGCTGACAAATTGAAGCAAATGCGGCCATCATCTACCAGAAAGTTCAACTCCTATGTATTGCCCACACCACTTGATGCTCAGAATCCAAATTTCACAGCATCAGGTAGTCTAGTTCCTCGCACATTAAAGACTAGTTTGAGTGGACGACCACACAATTTATGGCATTCATCTCCCCTTGATCCTAAGAAATACAACAAATTTGTTGATGACAAACTTTCTGGCCCCACTGTTATAAATGTGCATTCAGTACTAAGAGAAAGCAACAATAATCTGACGTCAACTCAGTTGCCTCCACCACTAGCTGATGGGCTCTTTGCTTCACGCCCTGACCCTCTTGGTGCTTCTGATTATAAGAAAATCAAAAGATATGCTTTCTCTGGTCCCATTGGTGGGAAACCATGGCCTTCTAAGCAAATCTCTGTAGAACAGCCCCAGTTGTTCTCTGGACCTCTTTTGCGGAATTCAAGGGGTTTGTCATCATCACCACCACAAGTGTCTCCCAAATTATCCCCAAAAGCATCTCCTTCTGCTTCCCCCAAATTCTTGTCTTCACCTAAAATAAGTGAGCTTCATGAGCTTCCCAGGCCTCCAGCCAATTCAACCTCCAAGTCCTCCAAACCTGTGAGTTTGGTAGGTCACTCAGCTCCACTGATGCCCAAAGCTAATGTGCTTCCTACTACTAGTAAGTCATTGGTGCCAAAAGCTGCCTCTCCACTGCCAACCCCTTCCCAAGTGGTGACTCGAAGTTTCTCCATACCATCAAGTGGTCTTAGAGCAATGGCATTGAATGTATCAAAGCCTCTGGAAGCTATTCGTAATGCAGAGATTACTGAGAGTGTTGCCTCACCTCCTTTGACACCAATTGCATTATCTGATACCCAGAAATTGCGGTCTGGTCCTGAAACTGTCAATCAAACTGTTCAAATCAGAGGTAATTCGCACTCTGCTAGAAAATTGTGTGTATGATTATTTGATTGTTCATATTCAAGCATGCCCCCTTTTGAATTGAAAAATGCTGATGAAATCGTTTTTGCTGTTTCCAGATATTGACTGATGAACATAGCTGCAGATTTATTTTTGCTCGTTTGTAGTCATGAGATTTCATTTTTGTTTGGCAAGCGGAAGATGAGCCTGCAAGATTATTTCATCACGTAGTAGAGGTGCATATCTGTATATATGATTTTTTTGTTTTTTTTGCAAGCTATTTCTTTTTGTCAATACGTTTCTAATTTTTTACGATGATCACCCGACATCAATCAATTGAATAATTCTTGATCGGTGAAGAAATTTTGTATGATCTCCACAAATTAATAGAATGTCCCATCTCCCTTTTCATCCTCTCCCTCTCAATCTGGAATGATTTGCACTACTTAATCTTGGTTATTGCAATGGAAAAAGAAGTATTTGTTAATGTATTACTGTCCTCTTGGAATCAACGGTCAGCTTTGATTCCTTAGACCCGACCCTACCCTTTACTGGAGGAAGTCTTAAGATTAAAAGGTTCGCCTACTCAAACGTTAATTTTCTCATTGACGCAATTGTTTGTTGGACTACTTGACTTCTTGTTCCCTTCACATCACGATTGATTTGGATTTGGGATTTGATCAAATTATGAATTAGCAAGAAAACAGCAAAGCTAGTATTGGCAAGACGGTGACATTAGGCATAAAAGCACAAACCACCAAAAAGTTTGTCTTTCGCCTATACCATCCGCTGGTTTCATCAGGCGATTCAATATCCAATCTTCAGCTGTATGTTTATTATGAATCATTAGTCGATTTTCATATTTTGACTGAATCTGATCAATACGATACTTAAAAACTTGTTTTGACTTGATTACAGTTTTTTTGTGTGTGGAATTAACAATTAAGCAGCACCTCCAGTGTTTTCCTTCTTGAGATTTTCCAAAGTGAATCTATGTTTATAATAGACCTGTACAA
>JAOSBM010000003.1:6710096-6724730 GCA_027568955.1 Erythroxylum tenue
CAATTAAGCAGCACCTCCAGTGTTTTCCTTCTTGAGATTTTCCAAAGTGAATCTATGTTTATAATAGACCTGTACAAATTAGTTTGGTCTTTTGATTTGATAAGTTTAGTTTGCAAATTAAAGGATTTAGAATTTTAAGAATAAGGGCTTATAAATCAAGTTTGAATTTAAAATTTAGGTTTCTTATTTACTTTAATATATATGTTTTTATTTATTTATTTTTAATCTTTATTTATTTTTATTTATGTATGTAGAGAATTGTAAGATTCAATTCCTTATTCAGGCAGGAAAAGGATTAGCTTTGATTTGATTAAAATTTTACATGGTCAACTCGACTCAAACTCTATGTATCACAGCCAAAGACTGGTAAGAAGTCATAGCCAAACACCTCGAGAGACTCTCTGTCTCCCACATTAAGAGCTTTTCTTTCTGCGTATGACATCTGAGTATCGTAGTCAAATCAGCTGGTCCGTCTCATTTGCAACTTCCTCTTGTCTCATATCTCACAAATCCCATTAGCTCAGGCCCTTCCAACCTCGGGTTACTCACGAAGCTGCTTTCGGACAACCAACAACCAAGCAAAATCACCATTAAACCAGATTTTTGCGAAAACCGGTTTCAATTTGCTACGTTTTATCATTAGTTACTCACCTTTCTTCTGTAAACTTGGAGAACGATCCTGACGTAGGGATGGTTCCACATAAGTCGTTATTAGATACGTTCCTGCACATTGAGATTACCATAATAAGCGTAAAGAATGATATAACAAGAAGGTTGCTTCGAACATAAACCAGAGTAATTACAGGATCTTGAGGTTTCCCAGTTTCATCAGTTCTCGAGGTATCCTTCCACTAAGTCTGTTACCATTCAGTCTCCTGCATTAGCATGAAGTGACCCATCAGTCCATATTGATACGTCAAATGAAAAGAGGGGTTAAAAAGGAATGGGATTGACAAAAGCACACAGTTTAAGAAAGCCGTGAGCTTTCTCTTACAGAAATTTAAGGTTGGACAGCTTGGAGAGTGAAGCAGGGATTGAGCCAGTAAGGTTGTTATGGTACAAATCCAAGCTTACAAGGCTCTTCAATCTTCCAAATTCCTTCGGTATAGGACCCATCAGCTCGTTCATGTACAGTTCCCTACACAAGAAACCAAAAGTTGATTTAAAATGTTTCAAGAATTACAGATCCATGGGATCTGTAAGCACCGGCAGTCACCCATCAGAAGCCGTATGATCATCAAAAAACTCCATTATCTTCTCCGTCTTAAATTACCTAATGAGCAATTTAGAAGTCTTGAATGCAAAAGTGATCTAGCCAAGGCCAAGTAATATATGTAACTACTCCTACTCAATCTAATAGTTTCAAACATCAAAAACAAAATTGCTGGGAACTTCTTAAGTATATAATGCATTCAGTTGCTTACAAATACTGAAGACGCTCAAGCTTCCCTAGTTCCGGAACTAGACTGCCCAACAGTCTTGCATTTCCAAGGTCCCTGCAGACATCCAGTACCAATATGTCTTTCAGAAAGAGACAGAAGCATGCGAAGTGAAGACATTTATTTTCTCTGTTCTTTCATCTTTGTGATTTTATGTTCATCTGTTAACATTTCCTCGGTTTTACTCTCTTTTTGTTTCTTGTTGAAACAAAGATTAGTTCTTGTCTGTTCTCGAGTTCTTTACGAGAATAGGAAGGTAGATGTCAAGAGAACGCTGAACCACAAACGACTTCCTGTCGAAATCTCAAGGGGTATGTGCCTTGCTTGCTAGTCCCTAACTGAACGTATAGAAGTGTTCAAAACTTGCTTGTCAACAACTTTTTAGACTAAATTCAAGGAAAGTTACTGATTTAAGTGCCTAGAAAATAAATAGCAGATGAAAACACCATCTGCAGTAATAAAGGAATTGCTTCAAGTTCAACGCTTACAGTCGGGTGACACGACTGTCAGAGTCGCAAGTGACGTGAAACCAAGTGCAAGGATCCACCAGAGTCGGATCCCAACTCTGGAGAACAAGTCCCGGGTCCTTCACTGCTCTTCTCAACGCGTACAGAGCATCTCCTGCCCATTTATGTAGCAAAGAACTCATGAGGAAAACAGACAAAAACTAGCACAAAAGTTGACAAAATGACATTAATACATTTCAAGTGTTTACCTTCTTCGTTTGCATTTACAGGTCCTGAAACCTTTAATAGGTGAACAAGGAGAAGAAGAAGAAGTGACAGAGTGCCTGTGGCCATCTCAGTACTACAAATGATGTTTCTTTCAGGGCGCTTGAAGAAGAGTCGAGATGCTTATGGCTCTACAGAGAGAGAGAGAGAGAGGGGAAGGGGTTTGGTTGATTTTGCTTAAAGCATGTATGAAGCATGGAATCAAACATTGGTTATGGAATTTATAGAGCCCACAAAAAGAAAAAGAAAAAAACAAACAAGAAGATTGCTCCTTTTGTAGCTCCAAAGAGCAAACCAGTGATACATTTCAAGAATCCTGATTGTGAAAAACGAAAAACTGGGACAATTTTTTTTAAGAAATGGGAGAGAGGTCTTTAAAAATTAGAAAAAACTATAAAATCTCATTTTTATTGAATTTAAAAATAAGAATAAAAAACAAAAAATCAAGTCAAATGGATGCTCATTTATCCTCTGGTCGAATGGAAAAACAAAGGACAAGCTTAGGCTAAGCCTACTATTGGTTGGACTTATATTTGTTAATAAAGTTTTTTCTGTATATTTTTTTAAGAAGAATTTTTTTAAAAAGTCAGCTGATTTAACTGTCATTTAAAAAAGAGTTTTTTTTAAACTTCATTAGTAAACTGTTTGGCAACATAAAAATAAAAAGTATTTTTAATTTTAACTATATTTTATTTTGTAATAAAAATTATTTATACATATAAATATTATTTAAAGTATATTAAACAATATACAAAGCACAATACATTAATTATTATATAATTTTAAACCATAAGAAATATGAATAAAAGTATATCTAACCAAATCTTTTATATAGATTATAACATAAATAAAACTAATATCAAAAATAAATATTAAAATATATTTAAAAACCAAATAGAAAAGATGAGTTTGCAAGATAAGTTTGAAGATAAATATGTGGATATTGTGAAAATTATGTGTACAACATAAAGATAAAAGAGACTAAAAAATAGGCTCATTAATTTATCAAAAAATCTACCAGAAAAAAGTCATTTGAGAGATTTTTTGAGAAACTCCAAATTTGAGCTTATTAAAAAGTTATATTTTAACTGCCAAAAAATCATATCTATTAAAGAAATATTTTTTATTTTATAACAAAATTAATTATTTTTTTATAAAAAAAGTGCTTATTAATTTCACAAGTCCACCAAAAAAGGCAATAAGTAATGTTGGACTAGGATACCATTTAAGTCAAGGCAATATAATTATAGCCTTATTTTCTTTTTTCTATTTTGGGTGAAGAGGAAAGACTACAAGGATGTCTACAGTCTCAAAAACGCCACGAACAAAGTATCATATTGAAGAAGTTGTCGAATACTTGGGATCAGCATCTCTCACAAATGTCAATGTTACGAAGATGAAGATCTTAATTTCGCTAGATAATCAACACGTTGGTTACCTTCTCGTCAGGTATAGGTAATAAAACAGTCCCAATCTTGCAGTAAATAAAACAAAATATCCTCTGATACTTTGAACACGTTAATTAGATCCTACAAAACCCTATTCCCTGCCCGACCATGTCAGAGTTGCAAGCAATGTTTACGTCACAAGTTGAGACCCGTTCGACTATTCGACAATGACAATTCATAGCGTGCAGGAACAAACGCAAGAGACAATTCCTAAACAACATATCAGCAAGTCGCCTCTTTTTACTTTCCCCTCTTCAGAAGATGGGATGCCTCCAAACATACCATACTCGATAAATCCAAATACATGACGTCAAACCATATATGTATCTATTTACAGTGAATGTTGGAATCTGTTTGTTTACGAGAAATAAACAAATCTACTAAAATATTAAACACTGAAAGTGGTCTCTTTCAGAGTTTCAATGTCGTCCTCGCATATCGCAACTCTTGTAAGAATACGAAACTTTTTCGTATGTTCATGTTTCTGCACTGTTTTATGCGCATCTTCAGACATTAAATAACTCAGAGGCCGACACTTTCAATGAACGCAAAGACAAAGCATTTGAGAATAAAATTACTTGGGAATGGAATGTGTTGAAGTCTAGATAATGTAATTTATTACCAGTTGCTTAGATATGCTCGTGCAGTTCTTTTTAAATTCTTATACATCAAGAGATGAACTAAACATCTCAATATGCTTATATTCCAAATGGAAAAAGAAGCATTAGTGAATGATTTGGGGAAGGATATGTCAACCAAGTTGCTGGAACAGGGTCTTGCTTTCGTTTTCGAAAATCATTCTTTTCCTTCATCCCACTCTCTACTTATCTTTTTCTCAGGTATATCTAAAAATTCACCACCGAAGTATATATTATGTTTGAAGTTTTCCCATTCAGTGGAAGATAATTAATTGTAATTTATAATTTTCCAATAACTTATCGGTTAACTTATATAATTTGATCAAGATAAAGATAATCAAGCAGCTTAATAAATGATCTGAATTAATGGGCCGAAGTTTAAGAGAAAAATAGACTCCAATCAGTGTAAATCGGACACATATTGAGCCTATAATAGAAAGACTCAATATGAATGTTATATAAAGAAGGTTAAGGTCTCCTCTAACTACTGTAACAAATCGGGAACGTAAGAATATTTTGACCCATTCAGATATTCACGTATACAGAAAGCTACAGAAAAGTTTTATCGCGTCCTTATGAGTAGATTCTATAAAAGTGACTGTGGATTTATACTCATTTTGGTCTTGAAAAGTTCGTTTGATATCATGAAATTAAAATAAGGTATTTTTCATGTTTCTTCCTTTATTTTCTTTTCACTTTCGATCTGAAACTTATACTAGCGATTATAATATGTGTTACATATTAGTTATGTGATTTGGTTATAATAAAGTGAAAATAGAGGAATTTGGTTTTGGGTCATTTTTAGAGGCAATATGACTAGAGTAAACCACAATTTGTATATTAATGCCAAGAGATTTAATAAAGCAATTCTTCAAAATTAAATAATAGATTTCACTTAAATGATCATTTATAAATTTATTAAATCAAGTGAAGTTAATAAGCCAATTTATCAATAATTGCATAATCATTTATATCATCATCGTCATTACCACCGATTGAATATTCCAACACTTAGTTATACAAGTCTATTAAAAATCAAATCTTTGAGCTCATACCTAAATTTGGAGAACTTATATATAATATCGCAGGACATAATGTTTTGAAAGTTGATTTTTGTAACGTAACCAAGGGTCAAAAAGGTTACTTAATGGGTGATTTGGCTACCTTACCAGGTAACATGTGAACCACTTACCAGCCAAATAGTTAAAACTGGGCTAGTTGATGGTGAGTTTCAAAAGTTACCAATGAGGTCCAATTACCCCAATCGAAAGATACCTAGCTAGTTGAAAATAGGTGATTAGCTAGTTGATCCTATCTAGAAACTAACCATACCTAGCTAGTTGAAAATGGGTGATTAGCTAGTTGATCGTATCTAGAAACTAACTATTGTAACATATAATTTATGTATATAATTACCATTTGAGTTAGTTTTGGATATGAATAAAATATATGAATCGTGAATAGAAATGGCAACTAGTCTCTTAACAAAGTCAACAAGCCAAATTTGGGTTGAATTGATTTGGGTTAATTTTCAAGTTTAATTTTTTTGAAAAAATTGTTGCTCAATATGTGACCCTTATAAGCAAAACGATACGTTTTGTTGAAAAAGATGTCATTTTTGCTTTTTTTAATTTTCAGGTCTAACGCACTACCCTACGATACAACGCGCCTAGCTAGTTCTTCTGTATGAATTCCACTAGTAATGGTAGTGGCTCTTGAAGATAGTGAACACCTGGGCTGACTTGGTTCGCGAGATCTGCTAAACGGTCGGCACACAGGTTTTCTTCGCGGTGTGGATGTTACATTTGGACTTCCTATTTTCCCTGAATGAGCTCTCGGGTACCTGTCAACAAATGAGCTTTTAACATACGTGTGATCCAAAAAGGAATTATTAGATATAATTGAGTGATTAGATACCAATCAACAAAATAATTGAATTGTTAAGGTCCCTGATTATCTGTAATAAAAAATTTATATAAATAATTTGTCTTCACTATAAAAAAAAAGGAAGATGCATATGAAAATCTTCTCTTCACTTACTACAAAAGATGCTAGTAAATTTTCAAATTGAGTTCATAGATTAGGAATTACTTGATTGAACTATTATAATTGTGTCTTATTTTTTCTTAAGTATCTTTAATTATTAATGTGATTATTGTCAATTTCATATGTGAAATTACTATAATAACTAATTATTAAATTAAATAATTCAAATTTAAACAAAAAATGAAACACACGTATCTATATATGCATTTTCACTTTTTTTGTTTGACATTTAAACTCTTAAAAGGGTCATTTCCAACTATTTAACCTCTCATGTTTACAAACATCTTAAGAGATTTTTTTAATACAAATGTTAGGATTTAAAAGACTTTTTTTTCCTAATGAAACTCACCGGTATAAGGTAGTGATAAAGTTAATCGATTCGGTCAAAATTGATTAGATTTTGGATCATATTAAGTTTTTTTTTTTAAATTTTGAGCTTTGACCTTGTTTAAACTCTTTAACTTTACGATTCAATCCAATCCAAAATCTATATTTTAATACAAATATTAATTAAAGAGACTATATTCTTATGAATTTATGGTTGTTGGTTTTATTGGCTATGCAAATGGATTTAAGATTAAGCCCTCATATGCACTTAATCTGGGGTGGATGAGTCCCACTAGTTCTTTTAAGGAAAACTAAAGAAGCTCGCAGGGTGTAGCTCAGTAGGTTCCGGAGGGGCAGATTTGTTTCAAGGTGTTCGAATCCTACGGTTTGTAATGTGGGAGCAACATTCTTGAGCCCCTTGTAAACTTTAAGGGTGGGCTCTTTGTAGGCCTGTGGGTAACTCACCTCCCCCTTAGCGAATCGCTAAATACCTGATTCAATCCTTCAGTGATGATCGAGCCTGCGACTGGAGACCCTTAAAATTGGGGATTCAACCTTTGCTCCGAGTAAAACTAAAGATTGCTATTGTTGTTGGCATGGCATGTGACGAGACTCGTCTTTTAAAGCTTCACATAATTGGTGGTGGGGTGTGCATTTGTCTTTTTTGACTTCTTCAAGCTGGTGTTCAAAAGTTGGCACTCCTTTTACTTCCATCACTTACAGACAACCTTTGATTGTCGGTAGAGTGTAGGAGGCATCAAGTACCAAACAAGCCATGTAGATATGCTATCTCCTTAAAAGGAGTGAAATTTGACTAAGCCAAGCACTAATGTAGACTTCTTTTCCCCTTTCTCTTCTTTTCGTGTTCATGCAAAAAGTTGCAACTTTTGTTAAAAAGCTATCTTCTTCGATGAGAAAAGCTTTCCATACGGACCAATTGAGTGTATAATCACTTCCACACGAACAGCTAATCAAAGCCCTACAACTCAATGTTTGACCATTAACCTTCCAGGTTTTGCTCATAAATAACACACCACAATCACTGACAGCAAGTAATTAACTGAAGGTGTTACAAACATAATCATAATACAAAATTGTAATTGTAAAATCTAACAAATCATGTTGAACATGGAAATAGTTGGAAAGGTTCATCGTGGGTAAGGAAAGGTATAGCGAAAGTGCTTAAGCTATCCCAAGAGAACAAACTGTTGAAAAGCTGAATGCACAATGATACAAGTTTGCATAAAGGAAAGACTAAAGAGGTCAAACTTAAAAGATTATACCTTTAGTTTGAATAATGAATAGCAGGGAATTGCAAGTCGTTGAACAACCAAGGTTCTAAGTATTCCCTCCATCTTTCAATTGAATCTGCCTCTAAAGTTTCAACCAAAAGTGTCCTTGCTAGTTGTCATTTGTCGACCAATTTTACAAATTTCAATCATTTCTACATGCCTAAGCTCATATTAAATCATACTTTAGGAGTGATCTGATTGGATTCAACTCCTCACTTAAGGCTCTCTTTTGTACGAGGTCTTGAGTTCGACTTACCAGAGAAAGAAGGGAGAGGAAAATTTTTCCTATTGATGATCCTCTAACCCTCTAGGCATGCTCCTTGATCGGATCAATTACGGATGTCTCGCTTCTAGCGGCAGTGTGGGAGTTGGAGCTATTAAGGAACTTGACGCTACTGAGAACCTGATGCTGAGCAGGGATAGTAATCAATTAGCAGCTGACCAATCAGTACGTGATGACTCCTTGTGTACGGAAGTGTACAGGCTACGTAAGAACAGAGATATTGGGATTCTAGATTAACTTCCTCTAGGATTCTTGAGGTGGGTTCTTAGGGGCTTAGGATTAATCTAGCAAAAAGCTGAGATACCTAATGTATATAAAAAAAAATCATACTTTAAAGTAAAAGGAAACATATATCAAATTTAAATTAGACCTCACAATGATAAAGTCTTATGGATAAACATAATATTAAATGAACTTATTTCTTTTAAAATTAAATAACTCAAATTTTCAATGTCAAATTAAATAATATTAAAATTTTATAAATATGAAATTAAATTAAGTCTTCTTTTCTTTAAGCTTTTTGTTTTTTTTCATAAAATTTTCAAACTTATTTATTCAATCAAACCCAATTTCCGATTTTATTCTTAAAACATGAATCTTTTAACTTTTTAGGCTTAACTACAATAACAACAATTTAATAGAAATCTCGTTAATACTCAGGATCTGAAAAAATTCAGTATTACATAAGTTTAATCTTAACTAGTAGAGGAGAGACTCTTTCCCCATACATAAGTAGAATGTTTCTTGAAATGAGATTGAAGTACCCTTCATGTTACAGAAAATGGATTTCAACAAGCCCAGTTCTCGTTTTTGGTAAATTAAGCCCCATTTTATTGACAAAGAGGTCCAGTGGCTGTATTTGATGCAAAAACAATAGTAGTAATGTTTGGTTGATTAATTTAAAAAGAAATTAACGGATAAAGAATAAAAAGTGAATGGTTAGTTGTTGATTATCATTATAGGGAGCAATAGTTTGATAAGTTACAGGGAATCCTCCATATAGTAAAGGAATGAAAATTATTTCTTATTAGTGACTTTTGTTTTAAAAATATTTTTAATACGAATTAATTAAATATAATTAATTAAAATAATATAATATAATTAATTAAAATATAATAAAATTTCAATTAATTATAATATAATTTATTACAATATAATTAACTAACCATTATTTTAATTAATTTTTACTTCCTCTTAACTAACCATCATAATTATAACGTTAATATTAATTCTTATTTTTTGCTATAATCATTATCATTTTTATTACTATTCCCATGCGAGCCAACCATATTCATTCTTATTCTTATTACTATTCCCTATATGAACCAACCAATTCAACTTTAAATTAATTAATTAATTAATTTAAATTTTAACTTAGACTCAACTCAAAACCCAAATTTAAACTTAAACATAAAGAAAACTTTAGACTTTGATTTAGATTTGAAAAATCGAGTTTAATTCAATCCTACTAACAGAACATTGGAATCAAGAAGTTGTAAGGTCAAAATCATGAGTTAGGTCTAGAATACGAGTGGATTTCATCAAATCCCAAGATTATGCCAAGATCCTTAATCAATTCACCAGAAACAAGAGGGCCAGGATCTCGATAAGATAATTTAGTTTAAATGTGCAAGAATCGAATCGAATCGCAGTTTCAATTTTCCCAACAGCTTACGTCAAAGCAAAAGCACCAGCAGCAGCAGTAGTCTTTGCTGCTTCAGACAAACTTATAGATGTCACCAAACACATTCTACGATACCATATGAACAGCTTTCAACAACCTGGTTTAGATGTGACGAAAGGGTTCTGTCAATATGGAGCTAGATAGACTTAAGGAGAGCACAGGATCGGTAGAGAGAATGTGGGAAGGGCAGATTAAGTGCAAGGAAACAAAAGAACTATTGAATTATACATCGTTGTGGAAGAAACGTGTATGGAGAATAATATATACAGCCAAAGGAATGAGCTTTTTCTCTGTCTGAGCTCCCAATTCAACCATCAAGAGCTTCTGTGGCCTTCACGAAACGACCTTTTACTCGCTTCCTGGTATCAGCTCTTGCTTTCCTTGATTCATATCGAATATGCTTGTCGTATCTGTTTACAAGATAAGTTGATATGTCTAAAATTATGTCAACTTGTCAAGTCAGCTTAAAGATGATTATCAAAATTATGACGAACCTCCGAGTTTTCTTCTTCTCTTTGTATATCTCTGCATGGCGTTGCCTCGGTTCTGCACAAGCAGTTCCATGTCTGCCTTCTTTGCCACTGGATTTATCATGGTTTCACTTCTCAAAAAAAGAGACTGTTCCGTGTTGAACTGGAGATCTTCAAAGCCACTGGAGCCTTTCAGTTTACCATTCGTTGGCCTTGTTATAGGTAGGTTGTTGCTCTCAGAAGTTGCTGGCCCTTGGCTACCAAAGTTATTCTGCCAGCTCAGAAAAGAAAAAAATCAAGGGAAGAACAAAGAATCTCCACGAAGGAGAATAATTTTAACCTTGTTGAGGTCCAGCTATTCAGCCAATGACCAGCTGCATCTAGTTTGCAGACATTTGATGCAGTCACCTTCCCCCAAGATTAATAGAAAAACCAATTCTAGATTTACTTCATGACCTTGGTTTAAAGCTATTCTCATCAATAATCAAAATTATAGTGCTTTTCCCTATGTAATGAAGAATTAGGAGAGAATATTCCATCTAGCTTGTGTTCTTCTAATGATTGAGATTTTGAAACAGGCTTAGTCATTCGATGTTTGCTTGGATCAGTGATAATACAGAAGAGGAAGACTTAAAACAAAACCATGGAACAATGCACTTGAAAAGGAATCATCTGTTAGGTTAAAAAGAGAATCCTCTGTTACTTCTATCAACTTAGAATTCCAAAAGAAACTTCAAAGATTTTGCCATCTAAAACGAAGACTGACAAGTGCACAGCAATTCCCATTAACACATCAGTTACTGCTTCACCAACTATTACAGTGGAGAGGTCAAAACATGTCCCACAACGGGTGTAAGTGGATACGCATGAATGTGAGGGCATAATGACTTACATTGTACGATGACATATCATCAGGTGTAATAGAAAAATTCATCTGGAAAATGTCTCCCAACATTTTTGAGTTAGTCAATGATGTTTCCCTGACAAGCTCATCGATGTTCTTGATAACGAAACCTCCATTGTTTGGACCAAATGCAATTTCTAATTCCGTAGATTCATCGTGCTTCCTGGACTGTCCTAAATGAAAATCCCAAATCTGCAAGAGAAGGAATAAGTTCATGTGTTATTAGTATCCCTTATACAGGTATTGGCAGGGAGAAAGCTCATTGAAATATAGTTCAGAAAAAAGGCAAGAGTGTTAGAAACTGGAAAAGATAAGACATATTTCTGTCCATCAAATCCTTTCATATATATACCTAAACAAACCTAAAGAAGGCTAAAATCAAGCAGTAACACCCAAACGAATCCATACATTCAGGAAAATAGTACCTCTCCTCTCCTATCCATTCCATTGTTATACATTCGTGAAAATAAATCAACTTCAATTCCAAAAACTACACTTTGATATCTAACGTTTACCTGAGTTCCTTGAGTATTGGCATTACTACTCCATAACATACCCCCACCGTCGACTCGACCACTCGGCTTCGGATCCGCCTGCATCGGCAACATAAGCATAGACTGAACCGAACCCTGTTGCTGCGTAGACGGCTGGTTCGTTGTAGCTACTCCTTTATCACCATCCCCGGTCACCATATCACCGCCGTTTCCATTTCCAAAATCAACTGTCTTCACATCATCATGCCAATTACCGTTCCTACTCGTTGTTTCCGGAAAAAGATTCTCTCCACCGCCGTCTCCGGCCACGATATCTCTCTTTAACAACTCCACCAACTGTTTGTGTATCACTTGTTTATTCTTTCCACACTTTAGACTCAGCTGTCTCTTAGACCCTGGTAATATCTCTCCGTTGTTCACATTTCCGCAGACATTCACGTTGTCATTTGGCACCATCAAATCTTGGAAACCAACTCCGCCACCACCAACAGTAGATTTATATCCCCAAGGATCCATTTGCATCACTAAGTCTTGCATACCAACATCCCAGTTGTTAATCACGTGCCCGTACTGATTGGAATTCTTGTCCGTCATATCAAATCCCCAGAGCGAAGCGAGTTCATTCGCTGAGGGACAGCCGGAAAATCCATCAACTGGTACGCGATCGTGAGAAGCAGAAACAGAGCAGCTTCCATGAGCGTCCCAATCACACTCTTGACAAAGAACCAAATTATCCGTCGAACAGCGAATCGAAACCGGCTCTGAACAGCAGTTGTCACAGATCTGTGAACGTAGATGTTTACGGGACAAGAGGTTGGCCGAGTGAACGTGTTGGTCGCAGAAAAGACACAGCTTTGCGGAGTCTGCTCGGCAATACAAAACCGCAGTCTGCTGGCTGCAGAAATCACAGGGCACGCTTTCATTTCTCTCAGTTTCAGGGCTCACCATGTTTAACAAGGTTAAGGAAGGAGACCCAGTTGGAGAAATGGATCAAAACCCTACAGGTAAAAGGTTATCCAAGCAAGAGTAGGATGAGGGTAGGCTACAGAATTAACAAAGATAACTTTATAGTAGGAGTAAAACAAAGTAGACACTTTTATCCTTTTCAGAGGTAATATTGGAGAGGAAGGAGTGTGTAAAAACCCAAAACAGAACAAGAAGCACATGGGAAGCATGGAGATAGGGGATAGATTTGGTCCAGTAGAGTGGTTAGATTGCACTTTACGGGCAAAAGTATTGAACTAACTAAACAAAGAAATATCTTCTCCACTTTCTTTTACCTATTCTTGTCTTATTACTACATTTGACACTTGAGTTGCACCTTATCTTATCTTATATTTTATGAACACTCGAAGTCTCCATGTCGATGTTTGATGTGTGATTTATTGCTAGGTCACAGCCGCTGGATTAAGGCAATTGGATGTTGGTGACGACTACTGGGGCCTATTAATATCTTGGTCAGCTTCAAGGCAGAATCAAAATTATTGGGGAGTGGGTGATTCCTTATGCAGCATAACCAGACTATTACCAATAGTTTTGAGTAGGAATTTATATTAATTGCTATAAAAATAATATTTTATTATAACTTGTTATCAATTCATTAATTGGATTGAATGTGTCATTTAATTTAAAATATTTATTATTTATGTAAATTTAATCAGCACACGTAATAAATAAGATTACGTATTATTGAACCTGTTTAAACCTATGATATATGTTTACATGCGTATTATTGATGATATATATTCAAAAATAATATTTACAAATTTTCTAAAGAAAACGTGACCAGTGACATGTTTTACTAGCTAATATAAAATATTCATATTGTCAGTAAATCTTACCCTCTACATTTAACAAATTAATAAGGAAAAAAAGAAGATTATAGTTAGAATCCCACTTAACATAAGCAAACAATGTACATTCCAAATGTGGAATGGTTGGTATGAACTAGTGTCTTAAGGTAAAAAAGATCTTGTACAGGACACTTACCTTCTTTACTCAAATCATATAATTGCACCAAAAGGTTATCTTTTCATAGTATTAGCCCTAAATTCAACTACCACTCGGCAATAATTGTGATTCTGCCTTCATGCTGACAAACTCATCATTGGACCCCAAGCTACATCACCACCATCCGTTTCCCTTAATCCAATGACTCTCACGAATCAACATATCCAACGTCAATCTCAACTGATGGTACATGTACTAGTGTAAGGCACAGAGCTTAGACAAAGAACATGTGAGAGGGAGAGATCAGTTTAGGACCGTACCTGCAAAGAAAAATTTAAGCATAACCATTTCTATGTCAATGCTTCTCGTGTGCTTCGGTTTTTCCATTGTTTTTTTTCTACGGTCTCCTTCAAGCTTTAAAAGCCGTTGATTATCAGTTTTGTCTACTTTTCTTGTTCCTCAAGACATGTTAGGGCATTGTTGCCTAAGACCTATTTAGTTCGATGTTAATTAACGAAATTAAATGTACTATAATAGAACAAAATAAAATAATTTATAATGAAATGTAATATAATATAGTAAAAAATTGTTTGAAAAAGGATGAAAGAGTTCATAATGTAATGTAGTAAAATATTGTTTGGAAGATGGACAGAATAGAATGTAATGTATAATAAATGACTTTTATACCCCTTATATTAAAATGATTGTTGCAGGAGGTTTATTATTTTATTATTAATTATATAAAATATTAGTATTAATTACTTAATAAATTTTATTTTATTTTATGTGATTTATATTTAAAAATAATATATTTATATAAAAATATATACAAACAATTAAAGAATACTTTTTTTACATATTTTCTATTTTCATTAACAAATTTTTTATTAATTGTATACAATTTATTATTAATTATATAAAAATATTA
>JAOSBM010000003.1:6724830-6738117 GCA_027568955.1 Erythroxylum tenue
ATATTAATATTATGATTTGGTCAGAGTTGGTATTAAGAAGAATTATTGAGGGTATATTAGGTAGTATGTATTTATTAATTTATGTTCCATCCTAAACCTTCCGAATTGGAGGTTTCTTATTTTCATTGTTTAGGATTGAATGGAACGTAACATGAAACCCTTCTCTTCCATCCCATTTCGTTCCATTCCATTATGATATCTTCAAACAAACGATGAAAATATATTACGTTCTACCCCCTTCTATCTCTAACCCCCAACCAAAAAGGTCCTAAGCTTATTTAGTAACATGCTCTCCTACAAAAGAGAGTGAAATACATAGCTGGAAAAGAAGCAAACCAACATATTACTAAGCAAGCAACCTATCTATTAGTACTCGGTTGCCCATATCCATTTTATTATTATGGTATCTTACTCATACGACCCATTCCTAAATGTTGGGATGCCAATATCGGACACAATCAAATGACAAGTCTGCGGCTTAGCATTTCGCGGTTGCGAGTTCACATGAGAAACATCCGAAATGCAATATACTCCATCAATTAACAACTAATAATTCTCTTAGTTAATGTTGCCTCTACCCTTTCCTTCATTTTGTGAAACAGAAAATTTATGGCAATATAGTTGAAGAGAAACGTCTCATTTTATGCCAAAGTGAAATATCCGCAAGATAGTTTAGGATTATAAGAACATACAGTACCTCGCTTTTTTCAATTAACCCTACTTCAAAACTTACCAGAGGTACCGTTACTTTTCCTATTTACTGAGTCTGTTCTTTGACTGGACCACATCGAGTCGACGTCGGCGACCATCATGATCAGAAATTTAAAAGAAATCACGTGTAGAAGGAAAGACATGATGGATATGTCTTATAGCCGCGTTTCATATCAAATATCAAATTTACCCTTTCGTGTTTGCTGAATACTGATGATGGGTTGCATTTGACAAGGAAAAGGGTTTCTAGAGTTCCCATTCTCCAAGCAAATGTATTCGTATTTAGCCGTCGTCATGGATGACGACTTTCTCATTTTCCCACTTCTTGGTCATCCACATCACCATCACCATCCTAGGATAGGAGGTTCAGCAACTTCCATGTTCTTTAAGCATTTTTTTAATTGAAATATAACAACTCACTTTCTGGTTTTAGCAAGCTGTTTTACCACTTTCATTAAAAGAAAAAAATGGTGTCACCGATGTTAAACTTTCTTTTCCAATTTTATATATCAGTTCAATTTGTCAGGTTTTAGAAACTGCATGTGACGGGTTGTGTTCTTTTCTGCAGGTTTAACCCTAAAGCAGAATTAAAGTGCCGTTGTGTCTCTTAAGAATCTGCTAAATCACACGTTAGTTTCGTTTAAGGAAGCAGAGCAGATACTTTGTTCTACGAACGTTTTCAAGTATTGTTTCCTTTCCGGCGCCTACAAGAGTCGTCAAAAATGGCGACTTTCTTAATGGTTGCGTTCATGGAACCGTAACAACTCAAACATAGGCATCAATAATTCACGGTAGGTTGAAGAATTCATTCGGTTTACGATAGAGACCTGACCTGGAGTGGAAATCCTATATAGTCTGTCGGTAGGAAGTAGAAACAACCCTTTTTGTCCATGTTATTGATTATAGAGATGAGACTACTATGAATTTCCATCTCGTACGCTCACCCAAATTTGAATCTTGGACTGAGTGACATGACTAGGGTTGTCTAGTCTTTGTTGATTGCTAAGAATTGGCGACTGAAACCACATTACCTTGCCGACTGCAAACATTTTCCTCCGAAAGTGGGCCAACACTAAGAAATCTGGCCCAGCACCTAAGATCAAGTGTGGCTTTGTTAAGTACTCAAAGGTTCTCCAAGCATGAGCAATCGGAGTTGGCAAGGTTTGCCCAATTTAATCTTTATCATGTTTACGTTGAATTAATCAAATTTAAATTTACTCTAATTGAAATTTTAAATTAAAAAATAATGATATTTTTAATATTTATTTAACCAAGCTTAATTCAATTCTAATCAAATTCAATCAAACTTTAAGTTCGATGACCTAAAGTTCGATTGAGCTGAGGCTCGAGCAGGATGAGACTCAATCGAGTTTTGGGTCATTGAAGCTTGATCCTTTGACTTGATAATCAAATTCGAACCTGAATTAGTCCATTGCTACCTTTTATGTGCAAGTGCAACATACTCAAATCATGGAGTAATCTAGTTGTGTTGTTGTTTATAAATCTTTTAATTTTAAAAATCAAAAGACGTAGAGTAGGAAAAAAATTATAACTTATTTTAAAATAAAAATAATTAGTTAAAAGAGAAGATAGATCAAAATTACGTAAATTGAATTTAATATTTAATATTTAATTTTATCTTAAACACATAATTTATAAAATATTAAAAACCATACATGAATATAAGAAATAATTAAATTATATGAATTATCATAATTCGTAACTGTAAACTCAGCATTATTATTATTGTAAGAATCACAAATCCTTAGAAAATTGTTGCATCTAGTTTAAATGATTAATAAGACTATGTTTAGTTGAGGGTTTGTTAATGGAATGAAATGTGGAGAGTTTATAACGGAAGATAATGGAATGGAAGAAGAATGTTTTATATTACACTCATTCCATCATAAACAGTAAAAATAAAAAACCTCCTATTTGGAGGGTTTAGGATGAAATGTAAAATGATAAACAACTTTACGCTATATTACATTATAAACTCTTCATCCAATCAATATTTCACTATATTACATTATAAATCCTTCCATCCTTCCCAAACAACAATTTTCTAATATTACATCCATTTACATTACATTTCATTCCATTAAAAACCTTACGTCCAATCAAACATAGCCTAAGTACTTACGAACAGCTGCTTCTAGTTTCAAAGTACTTGAACTGTTATTGATAAGCTATTATTACGTAATGTTACAAGATTGTATCACATATAGGACAATTCGTAAATAATTAACCCTGCAATGCAATAAAAGATATCAATGCATGAAAAAAAATGCTATTATTGATTTAATATCTTTCAAAAAATTACAAATAAAAGACTAAATAAACGTTTCTATATATTCTTTAAATGATTTAATCTACGGTTTGCAGGTTATAGCAATTCCTCCCACTCATCATATGCTCTATTTGATTTAGTACAAGATATTCCTTATAAATTTTCTCCCTCTTTTCTATTTTTGCCTCCTCAGTGCAATAAAATTATTTTGATGGGTCACTTAATCTTTGAATTTTCTCATATTTTGATGGGTTACAGTAATAAAACTCTTTTCTCATATGATTATTCTGGATGTAGATTAAGAATCTTTGGAATTGGAAATGGAGAGAGGTCAATGAAATTGATGGAGAAGGAATAATGAGTTGGATAGGGTCAAGTCATGGTCGGAGCAATTTAAGCTTTATGCAAAAATCATAGTCTGACTAATTCGAGATTCATGCAAACTTTAAGTTGCTCAAAACTTGATCATTCATACTCAAACTTAGGTGACATGAGTCAAGTCTAATTGAATTTTAGATTAAGTTTGAACTCCCTTTAAGAGGTTTCAAGCAAGACACATGCAATCTTATGTCCAGTCTGGCCTAATCTATTACCAATCCTATTTAAGGTTAATGCATAAGTGTAATTTTAGCTAATTTTGAGTTAATTTGGAGACTTTTTACATTACTAAGTGTTATATATAAGTATAAGGTTAATTACATTAATACTCATATGGTTCAATTTTTATTTTAATTTGGATTAATTATTTTTTTTAATTATTAATAATTAAACTTTACTCAATTTACAATATTAGCTACAAATACAAAAAGTAGAATTCCAACTTTTAATTTATCTAAAAATAACTATTGTTAACCCCCTATGTAATGGTCTTGACGTGTGGTCGGGTTGTTGAAGCCTCCAAAATAATTCTGATTTTTAAAACTTCTTGTAATAATCATAGAACCAGGTCGAATCCCAAGAGAACTAAAAAGTAGTTTCTTAATTTCAAGTAATAAAATTGAAAGGGGGTTTGTGATTAAATAATTGATTAACTAAAATTAATAAGAAATCAAATTACATCAACTTAATATAAAAGTGAGAAAGTCAAGATCACTAAACTCCGATTCAAGGGAAATATCTCATCTAATTGTAACATTGATCATTAGTTTAAAAAAAATATTTTCACAATTCAAGCAGTTAGCCGAAACATATTAGGATAGCCATAATAAGTTTTAAATTTTCCTAAATTAATTGATTCAAACCTAACATCCAAACCAAAACTTATCATCCATTGACTGGGTGTGATAACATTCCATATCAAATAAATGATAGCAATAAACTTAGTGAAAAAGACTAACCCTAAATTAAATAATTGAGATAACTGCAATAATTCATCTTAGTTTTCTTGTTTATCATAAGTTAAATATACAATTTCATAAATAACCTATTTGTTACTTATACCAATCCTTCATGACAATTACGAATCATTAAATTCATGGATAGTGATAGAATAATCGATATCAAATTAAATTGTCAGATCAATCAATATTAGTCATTCATGAAATATGAGAGCTCAAAATAAGAAATACTTGAATTAAAACATGAATAAAAGGTTAAGAACACAGAACCTTTACAAAGTTACAACTAGAATATCTAATCCCCTTGAATTAAAATAATTGAGTTTTAGCCACAATGGCTTTTGCTCCAATAACAAAAAATAGAAGAAAGATAAAGAATTGCGAAAAACATAAGAAGAGAGAACATTCTTCTGTTATGAGGAACATCCCCTTTATAAAGTTTTCTAGATCTAATCCTAATCTAATTCTAACTCGCAAAGATGTCTATCTAAAAAAATTCAAATTCCTTTATGATAAGGATAGAAAGAAGTTTTTCAGTTAAACTCCAACTCTTTAAATGATCAATCTTATCCTCTGCAGCAATTTCTTCACTTTATCCAGATTTTGTAATTATCACCAATAATGTCCCAATTTGATGTAATCTCTACTTTTTTATCTCCTAAAACAAAACAAACGTTAATTTTCATATTTAAGCACCAAAATAAATCCAAAACAGAGGAGATAGTATCAAATAATATATCAAGATAACATTTTATCTCCCACTTTGAACTTTTGCTTGTCTTCAAGCATACATCAATTCAATACATTAATCATCTTCATAACAACCTCTCTTTTCCTTTCATGCTATCTAGAAATATCCAAAAGATAATACACATTTAAGGGTTAAGATAAAATAGCAATCGAGCGAATAAGCACTCATAAGACACATTGTTAAAATACAGCATCTCATCAATTCCATCAAAATCAAATGAACAAGACTTGACACCCTCACAAGGATTTCACTCCATACGCTCAAAGCGTAAATTTAGGGTTCATTGAGCTCTCAACTAAAAGTATAGGAAGTTATTTCTGTAAGCTTGCTTATGCATAAATCAAAGGGACTTTATAATGGTTGTAACGTGATTTACATAAGGTATGATAAGAAGAAGCTTTTTAGATAAATAAATTGAAGGGGATCATACAAACTTATCCACACAAGTTTCAACTTAAATCAAAATGCACTTTATTCAAATAATATCTCTTTCAATCACTTTTCTTTTCTTTCCTTTTTTTTCTTCCTTTTTCTTTTTTTAAATATAAAATAGGAGATTTCTTTTATACACCTCCTCCATCCTATAAAAAATCAAAACAATGCAACTTGAATCATCTAATTAACTTTTCATGAAAATAGTCAAAATTCTATGCAAATAAGCTCGATATAATTCCTTCAATTTAGGGGTTCAAAATCATTAAGGATATCAACAAAAAAGGGTAAATTTGGCTTATAACAAGGTTATTATGCAAGAAAAGAAAGGTTAAGGCTTAAATTATTTTTCTAGGGATAAAAATTAAGGTAGACTTGTTTAGGTAAAAAATGGTTATTCTAAATGCCCTCATCATCTTTACACACAAATTCATCAAAAATGTGGTCTCAACACGTATTCAAAAGCAAGTTTTAGCATAAATAAGCTATGTTTGATAACACATAACAAAAATATATGTATGAACATATATATGATGAATGTTCTTAAGCTCAAAGCTCACGTAGGTGTCAAAAATGTATCAAGTCTTGCACACTTTCATTCAACAAAACCAATGAGATACTTGAAATAATTCAATGAAAACATTAATTATGCTTGTCTCTCTCATGCATTAGATCTTAAACCAAAAATGTATCCTAACTTAAGGATTATTCATGAACAAAAATCAGAAAATTATGAAGCTATTATAAGAAATAATTAATATATGAATCATAGTATTCATGAGTCTAATCACAAATCTCAACATTCATCATAATATAAATATTCGCTCCCCGACACCTAAATCATATAATGTCCCTAATGTATGTATAAGATACTCACAACTTAACAAAAATAATCAAAGAAAATAAAAAATAGATGACTCCCTTAAGGTGTGAGCATCAGAAAGGATGTGTTCTATAGTGTTGGAGGACTAGAGTGGAGGGTTACTGTTGTTTGACTGCTTGTTTGAGACTGCATTGAAGCTGCATGAATCTCACTTTCGGAATTAAAACAAAACATAGCTGGGAGGGATGTGCGGTCTGTTGGTTCAAGCAAAGCAATGGAGGTCTTGCATCAAAGGTTCGTCCTAAACGTCTTCTCCAGTTCGAGCATGCCTACCTCGAAGCTCTTCCCTTGGAAGTCTTGATGGCAATATGAAATTTTGGAAGCAAAAAAATCTACAGACATTGAGTTTGCAAAACATTTTAGATCTCACCTTGGCCTATAAAAAATCTAGCACCATACAGATATGGGTTGCTATCTGCATTGGGAGTGCAGGTGATATGTTGGTACGCTGCGTGGGTGAGGTTTGCATGGTATATTGTCGATGGCTGTGTGGGTGAGATGTGCATAAGGGATTTAGCTACTGGTCTGAGTGAACGGCCGGTGATGTTGCTGTTGCTGACTTCTTGTGTGGAGATGTGCGCTGGGGGAGCTTTTCATGATGAGCTGCGTAAAGCGTGAGTTGAGCTTCTTGTTTATGTATGCCAAAAAAGAAACACGCTGGCATTAGGTTAGTTTTTTTTAAGAAAAAGAAATAAATTAAAAAGTGAAAAAATAATATTTAAGTAAAGAAAGTAAGTAAATAATTTTTTATTTTTATTTAAAAAATTAATGTATAAGATAACTTTAGGGTTCCAATCCAGAACACTAAATCGTTTAAAGAGAGATATTGCCTTATGAGATTTATTAATCTGGAATTTCAAAACACTAAATTGCATAAGGCGAGATCTCGTCTTATGAGATTTAGTAATCTGAAATTTTAAGGTCTTCACTCCAGAACACTAAATTACATAAGATAAGATCTCGTCTTATAAGATTTAGTAATCTGGAATTTTAAGATCATCTTTTTCCCTTAAGCCAATAAATTTGTGTTTCAAAATCAAACAAATGCAAACTATATATAACTAAAACAAAACAAAACAAAATAAAACTATCATATCAAAAAGGGCAATTGTTTAACGTCGTTATGCTAGACATAACTTTTTTCTCTCCAACTTCTACGTAATTACAGTTTTGTACTCCTTAAGTAGTGCTATTAACCCTTCCTCTTGCTCTTTAGTTAATTTTTTTGAAATGATTGTAGGTAATGCCTTTCCATCACCTAAATAGACATACTTTAGGCGATTAGGTAACATCTTCAACTATATCTTCGGAGCTTGCAAAATAGAAGGTAAGATTTTCTTGTGAGTTATAGTAAGTTTATCATTTAAAGTTTCTGAATCTATTAGCATTGTTGACAATCGTGATACAACTTTACAAGTTTCATCAACTTGCTCGTTCACTTCTGATTTAATGTTAAGCTACAACTCATCTTCATCACTTTCTTCTTTAAACATATCACGTACAAATGAATCCACAATATCTATATGATAAATAGATTGAAAATCATTCGGGTATTTTATTACTTCAGAAATGTTAAACTTTGCTATCTCTCTATCAAACTCTATAAAAAGAGTACCCTTGTGCATATTGATTATCGTCTTAGTCATCTTCATAAACGAACTAGCCAAAAAAATTGAAGCTGAATATTTAACACTATCTCCATCCATTTTCAAGATGTGAAAATCTACTGGAAATACCAAAACGTTAACTTGGACTAAAACCTCTGCTATAACTCCAATAAGACGCACTTATGAACGATCAACTAGTTGAATAATCACATTAGTTTCTTGTAAAGAATTCAGATTTAGAGCTCGGTAAATTGAGTATGACATGACATTAATAGATGCACCTAAGTCTAGCACGGCACACTCAATTTTCTTATTACCAATATCACATGGAAGTATAAACATACTTGGATCATTGCTTTTTTTTCTGGTAATTTCCTATTTATCACTACTGATACATTCTTACCCAAAATTATTCTCTCCTTGTCCTTCAGCTTCCTTTTATTTATGCACAACTCCTTCAAGAATTTTGCATATTTCGAAACTTGCTTGATGACTTTAAGAAGTGTTATATTGATTTCCACCTTTTTAAAGATTTCTAGGGTCTCTCTTTCATGCTTGTCTTCTTTTGGTTTAACCAACCTGCTAGAAAAAGGAGGTACATGTGCATTAATTGATATTGATGAAGATAAATCATTTTTTACCTCTCTTGCTTCTTGAGTTGGAAGTTCTTGCTTCTTTTGTCCATCATCGTTCTTTTCCTCCTTCATTGGTAAAGAAGTTCCAAATTAAATTTCCTTACCACTTCTTAAAGTCATTGCACTCACATTCTTCTTAAGATTCACCACTTTTTGGAAAGATAATTTTCCTGATACTTGTGCTCCTAATTTACTTATTAAGGTAGCTAATTGAGTGATCTGATTTCCTAAGTTTTGAAGGCTTGCCCTTATTTCCTGTTGAAATTGTTTAGTATTATTTGTAAGTGCCTTAACAGTTTCATCTAAAGACATACCTAAATTTGAAGAATAAGGTTGAGCATATGAAGGGACTTGAGGTTGTTTAAAATTATGAGGTTGATACCATTGTTGGCCTCCTTGATTTCCATAGCTCAAGTTTGGATGATCCCTCTATCTTAGATTATAATGATTGGAATATAGGTCATATTTTCCTTGAGGTTGGCCAAAAAATCCCCCTATCGCATTAGCTTCTTGAAGAGAGTCTTGTTACAGTATAGGACACATATCCAGAGGATGTCTAGGGAATGAACATATTCCATATGCTCTTGTTGATTGCAATTGACCTATAACTAATTGACGGACTAGAGCAGTTAAATCTGAAATTTTGTTTTCAAGGTGCTTGTTACTTACCTCATTCACATGCTTAACATCTCCATCCATCCTTATCCCAAACTGCTAAGAAATTTCAGTCATAATTGATATCAACTGTCTGGCCGCCTCAGGTGTTTTGTTTACCAAAGCTCCTCCACTAGCTGCATCAACCTTATTTTGATCCATTGGCAATAGTCCTTTATAAAAATACTAAATAAGAAGTTGATCATCGGGAATTTGGTGATATGGGCAGCTGACACATAACTCCTTAAACCTTTCCTAATATTCATATAATATTTCTCCTGTAATTTGTCTAATCCCACATATCTTCTTTTTGATATTTGTTGCTCTTAATGTAGGAAAAAACTTCTCCAAAAACATTCTTTCATCTAATTCCATATTGTCACTGAACCAGGTGAAGATAATATAGTCAATCCTTTGCCTTATCTTTCAATGAGAACAGGAAAGCCCTGAAATTAATTTGTTCTTCTGTCACCCCATGTGGCTTCATTCCACAGTAGACAATATGAAATTCCTTCAGGTGTTTATGCGGATCTTCACCTATAAGACAACAAAAAATAGGCCTAAAGTGAATCAAACTAGATTTCAATTCGAAATCTATCTTAACATCTGGAAATTGTATACATAAGGGTTGTTAATTCAAATTCAATGCCGCTAACTCCCTCAACATTTTAGGGTTAAGATTTGCCATCTTTTTGTCCACTTCTTGAAAATTACAATCTTCACTAATTATTAGATATACTTCAACTTTCACGTCCGAAGGTGAATGATCACTTCCTTGCTTAGTCTCTTTTCTCAAACGACGTGCTGTCTTCTCAATTTTTAGAATGTATTGTAATTTACCTTTATGAGAAGCGTGAGTCATACAAAACAAAAGGTTAACAGTAACTGTAAAATAAAAATTCAAAGAAACTAAGAAACTAAAATAGTTCCCCAAAAATGGCACCAAATTTTGGTCGAGTTGTCAAAACCTCCAAAATAATTCTGATTCTTAAAACTTCTTGTAGTAGTCATGGAACCAGGTCAAATTCCAAGAGAACTAGACAATAGTTTCTTAATTCCAAGTAATAAAATTAAAAGGGCGTTTGTGGTTAATTAACTGATTAACTAAAATTAATAAGAAATCAAATTACATCAACTAAATATAAAAGTGAGAAAGTCAAGATTATTAAACTCCGATTGAAGGGAAAGATCTCATCTAATTGTAACATTAATCATTAGTTTAAAAAGAATATGTTTCACAATTTAAGCAGTTAGTCTGCAACATATTAGGATAGTCGTAATAAGTCTCAAATTTTCCTAAATTAATTGGTTCAAACCCAGTATCCAAATCAAAACTTATCATCCATTGACTGGGTGTGATAACATTCCATATCAAATAAATGATAGCAATACGCTTAGTGAAAAAGACTAACCCTAAATTAAATAATTGAGATAGCTGCAATTATTTAACTTAGTTTTCTTATTTATCATAAGTTAAATATGTAATTTCATATATAACCTATTTGCTACTTGTACCAATCCTTTATGACAATTACGGATCATTGAATTCATGGATAGTAATAGAATAATCAATATTAAATTAAAATTTCAGATTAATCAATATTAATCATTCATGAAATATGAGAACTCAAAACAAGAAATACTTGAATTAAAATGTGAATAAAAGGTTAAGAACACAAAACCTCACAAAGTTACAACTAGAATATCGAATCCCCTTGAATTAGAATAATTAAGTTTTAGCTACAGATGGCCTTTGCTCCAATAACAAAAATAGAAGAATGATAAAGAATTGTGAAAAACGTAAGAAGAGAGAAACTTTTTCTGTTGTGAAGAATGTCGCTTTTATAGGGTTTTCCTGATCTAATCCTAATCTAATTCTGACTTCTAAAGATGTTTATCTAAAATAAATTCAAATTCCTACATGATAAGGATAAAAGGAAGTTTTCTAGTTAAACTTCAACTCTTCAAGTGATTAGTTTTATCCACTACAACATTCTCTTCACTTTATCCAAACTTTGTAATTATCACCAATAGTGTCCCAATTTGATACAATCTTTACTTTTCATCTCCTAAAACAAAACAAACACTAATTTTCATATTTAAGCACCAAAATAAATTCAAAACAAAGGAGATAATATCAAATAATATATCTAGATAACATCTTATCAACGTGATAATGTACATTAGTAAACCTATATGATACATGATTGTCAAGTGTCATTTTATCGTCATGTTATGTTAAAAATTAAAAGTATAAAAAACTAAAACTGAGAAAAGGTGATCTCATAAAGCTTAACATCTTCACTATTAAGTTTTCTTAGCTAATGTTCCTTTTATAATTTTGGCAATGCAATAGCTTTATTCGCTTCTTCTTCGTCCACTTTTGTGCTAATGTTCTTAGGGTTATAGTTATACTTTCCTCTCCTCCCTAGTTGAAATCCCTAGCAATTTCAGTCACCAAAAATTACAAGAAATCATTTGCTTCAAAACAATGCCCATCACATAAGCCAAACACAATCTTCTCCTCTCATAACATTAATATGTCTCAATGCTTATGTGAATCAATCATATATGAAAGTTCTACTAAAAATGAGAACAAGTACTATCTATCTCATTATCTTTTACCATTAATGCATGTACATCATCTTCACTGATCATCGTTGAATTAAGAAACCTTAAAACATAAGTTAAGTTTAAATTTGAAAAAAAAGCAAATAATCTCAAAAGAAGAATGAATTTAAAGAGAAGCAAGTTTCGCAAATCTAAGTAGAGGTTTCAATTCATCAACTCAAACTCTCATCCATTCCTCTTCTCTCACCAAAATCTTGACCAGTAGTAATCAAAATTGCTTTGTATTATGACCTACTCTTTTGTAATAGCAAGACTTAACAATTTCAAGAATTGCAGACACTTTTTTAAAAGGTTTATGTAAAATTTTCCTCCATTACTATGTCAATTGGAAGCAAAAAGTTAATTGAAAATATGGTGCTGATATTGGGTGATATTCATGTGATTTTATCATAAATGTTAGGAAAAATGATGGCTATGTTTAGCCACCAATGGCAATAGGGAAAACTAACAACAACAACGAAGGAGATGGAGAAGAGAGAATTTAGTTTTTTATTTCTAATATTTAATGTGATTTGGAAACATCATTAAGGAATTAACAATGAATTATTTTTGGGATAATTGAAAGTTAGTGCATCTTATTATCACTTTTTAAAGTTTTGAATAATATTATAAAATTGAGTAAAGTTAAAAAAAATGTATAGTTAATCCTTTTAATTTTTGTGTTCTTAAATCATTTACCTTATTGTTTAGTTATCATATAATCTCTTTTGTTATATTTTGTTAATTGTTCATCTACTCATAAATCTAAAATAATGTTGTGTTGAAACTTAAAATTTTCAATATTATGTCGTTTTTGACAAAAAAATAAAATATAACACATGAGATTGTGTAATAATTAATAATATTATAAGGAAATAAGTGAAAATTTTTAAAATAAAAATAAAAGGTCAATCTACATAATGTCCTAATATATTTAAAACATATAGATATGTGTATAAAGTCACTTTTCCATCTAACATATTATATTAGCTCTTTTCTGTTTTAATGATGGATATGTATCAACTATCCCTTTTTTTCACTAAGTTGGAAAATTGTCTTCAATTATCATGGTCAATAAAATTTGAACTATGATTTGTTGGCAAATAAAATTTAAGCAACAAAGAGTATAAATCGTATTGCGCAATTAATTTAGAGTATTAATCTAATACGATGAAGCAAGTGTGTAACACCTCACTCCCGCGTGACCCGAACCCGATATTGTTGGTGATATCCGAATCCGTGTCCGCGAGAATGGCGTGTTAGGACAGTCAAGCAACCCAATTGCAGTACAAAATATGTACATAAGCGGAAATCAGTGATAAAAGGCCACTTTCATTTACTAACATATACAGTTTATCACATTGATACATCCCTTTT
>JAOSBM010000003.1:6738217-6750320 GCA_027568955.1 Erythroxylum tenue
GTTCTGTCTCAAAAATCATTCAGAGCAACCCTTATAATTCGTCCACTTATGCAATTATTACTATTGGATTACTATTTGAATAGTGAAAAATACACTTATGATTTCGGAATCAACTATAATTAAAAGCTATTTTAAAGATACATCTGGCTTGCTTGAGCCTTCAATCATGTGGTTAAGCCATAATAAAATATTGCTTCATTTCCTTTTTCCACAATAAACATTCAATAGTTGTTGTATTCTTAACCAGAAAAGTTGAGAATAGCTATATTGGAAAAATAAGTGCAATGATTTCCGAAGATGGCTTATATAAAGGGCACAATTGATCCCGAGTACTATGACATTTATTCTTTGTCTTTAATCTATTTTTTATAACTAGCCAACTAATGAAGGACGCCTTAGGTATCATATATTTATTTTATATCTACTTGTACTAGATGACCTCTTGAGAATGTGCCTTAAAAATTTGAAAACAAGATTTATTAGTGAACATTAGGGAGGTACTCCCCATCCAAACAACCTTATCCTCTAGTAATGGATTAGTTCCCATTGAAGGAAGATTGTCTGTAATACAGTTTTCTTCTTTGAAACTACAATTCCAAGTCCCTTTAATAATGATTTTGTTACTTTAGCATTATAGGGAATTCTGAGACCAATATGGTATAAGCCATCTTTCCTGAATAGCGAGCCCAGATTTGTCCAGTTGTTACACTAAAACCAAGTGTGGTCGTCATTTCCAATGTGATTTTTAAAGTAGGGAGGAACATGTTATCTCAATCTAAGCATTTCGCTTTGTCCAGTTGTTACACTAAAACCAAGTGTGGTCGTCATTTCCAATGTGATTTTTAAAGTAGGGAGGAACATGTTATCTCAATCTAAGCATTTGAGCTAAGACCTACGAGTGGTCCTTATTTCTCTATGAATTTCAAAAGCATCAATTACTAAGATAATACTAATGCATCCATTTGGTCTAGAAGGCCTTTCTATCACTGAACAATCTTCAAACCCCTTTTTGCCAATAACACTAGTTGCATTACTCGAATGGATGGGATCCTCAATCCCCTTTCTTGTTTAGGTAGACACAATTTGCTCCATTTTACCTTAACACCTTTGGTTGCTTCTGCTTTACCTGACCAAAGAAGTTTTTGATGAATCTTTCCACATCCTTGATTACTTTCCTTGCCAAGTATAGGTTAACACTCAAATAGACATAAATGTTCTTGAGCATTGATAATATTAGTTTGTAACCTTCATGTATTAGAAAGAAACATGTTCTACCAAGTATTAATTTTATTTTTAACATACTCGAAGAGAGGTCAATCTGTATATTTAGGTTTCCTAATAAAGATAGGTACTCATAAATACTTGAAGGGAGCATGATGAATTGAAACACCATAATTAGATCTCAACATTTTAGGATTTGCTACATTAGAGGATATACACACCTTACTTTTTTGGTGGTTAATTCTTAAGCTTGACGAATTAGAGAACTTCTATAGAGTTCTCATCAGAATTTCCAATAAGTATGAGTCAGTTACACATAGAAGGATGAGGTCATCTGTAAAAGCCAAGTGAATAATCAACATTTACTTATATTTAGGGTTGGCAATTGAGCCCATGCCTGACTAAGCCTAACTCGTGGTCAATGGGCTAGGCCCAACTTAACCCCTGTGACTAGAAATTACTCAGGCTTTAAGCTGAGCTTGAGTTCGGGCCACTGAGTTTAAACTCAACCTAAGACTTAAATAACTTCTAGAATAAAACGATGTCGTTTTAAGCCATCAACATTCTTTGTGAGATAAAGCAAACGGACACCTAGCATAAAATGATGTCGTTTTACATTAGGTTCGTTTCTCTTCTTTCTTTCCCTCCCCCCACCTTTACCAACCACCACCAGTACCACATTCACTTCTCAATTCTCTCTTTACTCTCTCTCTCTCTCTCACTGCTGCCATCAACCCTCAGTGTGACTCACTCCTTTGTTGCGTTAATCGCCTGTCACCACCCTTTTGTCCTCCAGTCGCAGTGGCCCTTTCTCTCTGTTGCCCCTCCAGTTGCCCCTTCGCATCGCCACCCTGTTGCCCTGCTTTTTAGCCACCTTGTCACTGTGTTTTTTGGATTATCTCCACTACCCACCTATTAAGGTAAAGTTCCTTCTATGTGCTTTAATTTTGATTAAAGATTAAATTTGTGAAATACTAGATATTCTGGGATTGTTGCCAGCGACAAGGTGTTTTTGTAGACTTACACAGTATCTAACATGGGCTTGTATATGACTATGTAAGTCACTGATAATTGATTATGATTATGAATAACGTATTTATTCAATTATGATTATGTTATTTAATTATGATTACAAATAACTTATCTATTTATATGTTGATTGTTTTAAATGGATGAGCATATTTCTTCAGTAGAGAGTTGTAATCCAGTATCGAAGATAAAAGTGGAAACTTCTAATCCTGTATCAAGTGAAGATAGAAGTCCAACACGAAGTCAATTGTAAAGTGAAGTTTGGAATCAATTTAATAAGACTAGATCGATGGATAAAGTAGAAAAAGTCGAATGTGAGTATTGTCAGAAGATGTTGGCTAATAGTTCAAAAGGTGGAACCTCTCATTTAAAGAGTATGTGGATTCGTGTAGTGAAAAAAAGATAGTATTAGGGGGTCAAACATTTTTTTGGCCCTAACCTTATGATAGGGAATAATTAAATAACTGTAACATCTTATGACAACAACAGATCAAGGTTTTCGATAGCTTCTATGGTAATTGGTGATGAAAATCCATTTTCTATAGTTGATACTAAAAGCTTTAGGATGTTTTGCAACTCACTATAATCAACCTTCAAGTTTTCAAATCAGAATACATTGGAAAGGACATTATGAAGTTACACGAAGATAAAAAGAAAGAAATTTTAAGAACATTGTCGAGTATTAAAGGACGGATTGCCATTACAACGTACATGTGGACAGTCAACAACCAAAAGAAGGGTTACACGGTGATGACGACACATTATATTGGCATCTATGTAATAAAATTTTGAGAGAATTTATATTCTTTAATATTGTTATCAATTACTTTCTCATTATGTTATGACTGATGTTGATAATATTTGTATATGATACGTTCATTTATATGTTGACACGACATACAAGTGAAAGGTTTGCCACCGTGTTGATTGATTCTTTGATAGATTTTAATATCCACACCAAATTATCCCCCATAATAGTTTACAATTGTAGCACGAATAATGCTATGATAAAAAGTTGAAGAATAAGATGCAAATTGAGAGTTTGTTGGTTAGTGGAAGGTTATTCCATATACGTGGTTTTATGTATATTCTGAATTCAATTGTGAATTATGAATTGGATATCATAAAGAAAATAATAAATTCAATTACGAATAGTGCAGTATATTGGAATGCAACACTTAATATAGTTGAGAAATTTGAGGAAACTACACAACAACTATGCTTTCTGCGTACAAAGATGTTGGTTTTGGATTGTCTAACTAAATGGAAGTCAACTTTTAAGATGCTGGAGTCGACAATCCAATTTGTGTGAAGTTGAAACTATTTTATAATGCAGCTGAATTGTTTTTAGGAACAAAATATCCAACTTTGCATAATTGCTTTAGCACTATGTGTAAGATAAATAAAGTTTTGTTTGATTGGATGTTAGATTCCAAATGAGGTTAATTGGGTTATGGCAAAGCAGATGATGAAGAAGCTAAATTCTTATTGGTATATGGTTAGGCATATTGCTACAGTCTTACCTATGCTAGACTCCATATACAAGATGTAGGAGGTTAATTTTATATATAATATGTTGTATGGTGATCGAGCCCAAAAGCATGTAAATGTCATTAAATAATTATGGTATGACCTATTTAATGATTATCAACTCAGAATGGACAAAATTCAGGAGCGGGATCACAGTAGTTTAGGTTGTTCAACTCCAGTTTCAGTTTGAAGTTCAGGTTCACCTTTTAAGAGCAGTTTTTTAATTTCAGTTTAAAAATTTATGAAAGAAAAAAAGGTTAGGACTTTTTACAATAAGATGGAATTAGATAAATATTTGATAGAAAATTGTGTGACCGAATTTTAAGGTGTGCAGTTCGATGAATTATTATGATGGAAGAGTTGTGAAAATAATTTTTGATCATGCAAGTAACTACACGAGACTTATTAACAATTCCATCATCCACTATTACTTCGGACTCTACTTTTATCACTGGTGGTCGGGTTATTAGTCCTCATCATGCTCAACTTTATCCTCGTATTGTGGAAGCCTTTATGTATGCCCGAAGTTGGTTAGATGATAAAGATATTGAGGGTAAATTCTTTTTTTTTTAATATATCAATTTGTCAATTTTTTTATATTATGTTACCTTATATTGCTTTTTTAAATTTTGTATATTAATACAATCATAGGTACTAATACGGGGGTGACTAGCCATACTCATCAATCAAGTGGACATTATTTTGATAAAATATTTGAAGATGAAGGTATATTTAATTATTTATTAATTACTACCATATCATGAATATTTCTTTAATTTTGATATTACATTACTAAATATAATGTTTTTACATACAAAAAAAGTGATGCAAACTATTGGTGATCCTGACTACAATGATTAGCTACTCTCTTAATTTCTCGAGTCTCATTGTGATTTCATCTTTATTTCTTTTTTGTAAATTGTATCATTTAAAATTTTTGGTTAATTATTTTGTAAATAATGTCATCAATTTATGAATTTTGTTCATTATGATTTATGAAATCTCAATCTTTATTAATTAATCAAAATTTGCAATTTCAACTAATTGAATTGATCGCTTTAATTGTAATTTTTTATTCATTTCCTATAATTCTATCCTCCTTCATTAATAAAATTGGTTTCATCTTATTCATTTTATTAATATGTACGTTTTATGTATTCATTCAATATAAAATTTCAATTTTTATTAATCAATTGAAATTTGTAACTTTAATTTATTAAATTGATAACTTTAATTGTAATTTTTTTCATTTCATATAATGCTTTGCTCCTTCATTAATGAATTTAGTTTCATCTTATTCATTTTATCTATATTATATGTTTTCTATATTCATTCATTATAAAATCTCAATTTTTATAATCAATTGAAATTCGTAACTTCAATTAATTGAATTGATCACTTTAATTATAATCTTTTTCATTTATTACCTATAATTTTATCATCCTTCATTAATGAATTTGATTTCATTTTATTCATTTTATCAATATATGCATGTTTTGTATATTCATTCATTATAAAATCTTAATTTTGTATTAATCAATTGAAATTTATAACTTCAATTAATTTAATTGATTATTTTAATTATCATATTTTTCATTCATTTCCTGTAATTTATACTTACATCTCTACTTACATTTGTTGTGAAACACAAACTTGGGATTATCTGCAGTATAAATTTGTATCATTCTTATGAGAGCCTGAATAACTAGGGTGAAATAGATAAGGGAAACGAGGATCCCTTTGTCTAATCCCCCTTGTTCCGTTAAATAACTTAGTGGGAGTTCCATTGATTAGAAGGTTGATGGAAGTGGTCGAGTAGTAAACAAAGATCCAATTTATAAACAAGTCTAGAAAATTCAATAACCTTCACCAGTTTAATAGAAATTCTCTATTAAGAATGTCAAAAGGCTTTATAGAAGTCTTTTTAGTGCACAAATCTTAATAGAGGTCTTGGTATCATAGTCCTTAAACAACTCATAAACTATGAGTATATTATCCCCCATCAGTCTACCTAAGATAAAGGCCCTTTAAGCATGATTGATTACAACCTGAATAGCTTTTTCTAATTTTGCCTACCAATATATTGGATATAATCTTGTAAATTATGTTGCAGTAGGAGATAAATGGAAAATTGTTAATTAAACTAGGATTTTTGATCTTAGGAATTAAGCATAAGCCTTCTTTAATTCTCTAAGCATTTTCCCACTGGATAGGAATTCATGGACCACTTCCATTACTAGAGGCCTTGTCATGTTCCATGTAGCTTAGAAAAAATGAGCATTTAACCCATCTGGCCTTGGAGACTTTGAAGGGTTCAAGCTAAAGGTTGCTTCCCTTATCTACTAAGCATAAACTGGTTTTATTGAATATGACTTCAATTCATAGCACAGACTATCTTTAACAAACCTTTTCAACTCCATTTTAATCCGTTCCTAAGCTTCTATAGTTTTCCTAAGCTTCTATAGTTTTCTCATCAACTAGTAAGCTTTGCACCTTATTGCCTCTGTATTCTAGCCTGCTTTCACCACTTATGTAAATCCTTCCCTTTTTGTGAGGAAATTGACAAATTTGACTAAGGCCTTGGTCTGAGATTGACTGCTAAAATTCACCACTTCTATAGTTACATCGGTTGAGCATATTGTTGGATCAAAATAAGCAAAGGAGTTAGGGCACTGTGCCAACCAATGATGATTTACTAGGGCTCTATCAAGCTTTTTCCTAACGAACCACACTCCCTGCCACTTGTTGCACCATGTATATACCTCTCGAACATAGCTTAAGTCTAGTATCTCCAACTGGTTAACCACTTGTTTTAATTTTTTGTCAATACCCCTGAAATTAACTCTTGAACCTTCAACCTCTGAGGGATTAAGTATACAATTCATATCCCCTATCAAAATCTAGGGTCTACTTATAGTGTCATGAATAGGTTTTAGTTCCTCCAAAAAATTTTGATCTCATAAACTCAAAATTAGAAGCATATATGAAGGAGATGTCAAAAAAGGAAGATGAGCACTCCAGAGTGCAAATGAGCTTAATTGGTGCATATGCTATTAGAAACTTAAATAAAGTTCTCATTATATGCCAGTATAATCCTACCATTATAGTGATGCAAGTGGTTAGACAATATCTTCCAATTGGAACCTAAAAAACTTAAGTTGTTTTTTGACTTTATTTACTTATATTTTTGTCTCTAGAAGCCCCACAATATATGGGGCTTTTTCATGATAATATCGTTGACAATCTGCTTCTTTAAAGGCTCATTCATCGCTTTGATATCTAAACTAAGAAAGACATTGCTACAAAAAGGAACTAAGACTCAAGTTAAATGCCCTTAAGTCAAGTCTTACCTTTCCTCCTTCATGTTCTTTTACTCGAGAGGGGTCCAATGTCAACAAAATCCTTAAGTTTGTTGAAACTACATCTTGATCTAATTCCTGGAAGCTCTCCATTACCCTTGTAAATCTATGTATTTAAAACATCCCTCATCATTCATACATAGGCTTTGGCTACTATTTGTTCCATCACCTCAACATATGAAGTTTCATTTTGAGGATAGTGCGTAGTTTCTCGATCTAAAAAACATGTTTATTAACCATTATAATTTCCTTTAAACATAAAATTTTTGTTATGATTTTCATATTTCTACAAAATAAATAACATCAGAGATGGTTTTCATTTAAACACTTCGATGTAAAAATAAATTTTAAATTTTTAGAGAAAGAAAAAGAAATTAGAAATTTATTATTAACTTATTTAATAGAAAAGGCTCATAAAATTATGTTTAAACCTTCTATGAAAAGAATGTCATAATAAGAGAAATCATGTGTCACAAAGATTTAGAGAATGAGCTCTAAAGAGGGACTCAAAACGTGAATTGTGTAATTCTAAGACATAGATTACGATTTAAATACACTAAAATCTCGTGTAATTTAATCTTTTTATTTTAGTATTTATATTTTAAAAATTGTTATTTATTTATCTATAATCTTGTTTAATAATCACATAATTTCTATTTTGATATTTTGTTATATTTTATTTTTTTATTTTAAATAAAGTAATACATCATCTTTATGAAATTATAAATGAATGAATTTTTGAGAAATTAAATAATAAATAGATAGAAAATTAACAGAATATAACAGAAAAGGTAGCATTATAACTAAATAATAACATCAAAAAGTAAATACTAACTTCCAAAATAAAAAAAAATAAATCACAAATAAGTAACCCAATGAATTATTAAAAGTATGAACTGGATTCTTTAAGAGGTGATCCTACATATCACTTGCAGCCTCAATCGCGCAGTATTATACTCTTTCATTGCATTCCATGAACGTTGAGGAAACAAGAAAAGGAAGACAAGGCATAATCTCCTTTGTTCTTTTATTGTGGAGGAAGCTTGGCATAAATAATGTTTTGCCCTTCACTCCTTTATGCTTTGAAAAATGGAAGTTGAATGCATGATTCCCAGGCACGACTCTTTTCTACCAAATCAATGAACTTAGTCGATCCTATGTCTCTGGTGTCATCCCATTGGGAAAAGGGGCTAAATTGACTGATTGTTTGATATTCTTGATTGATTCTTGCGTTGACAATTGGAGTTGGAATATGTGATGAGAGACCATAAAGTGGATAAAAGGAGAGAACGAGAGGGGCTAGCTACTTAATCTATCTAATCCTTTGATTAAGGTTTCGACATTTCCAAGAATCAAACATATCTAAGAACCAAATAACTGTTTGCAATATTCTCCTTTTCCGTTTCTTTTAAAAAATGTCGGAAGCTTTCATTTGGTGTATAAACAGAAAACATAGGTAAGTAACTACAGAATAAGAATACAGGAATAAATCTTTAACATCAATTTGCATCAAAAACACATCACTAGTTCTTGAAAACCTTCATTTAGGTTCTATTTCGCTGTAGAGATTATTGTAGCTGGTTTGATAGTATTAGTGTTGTAACTTATTCCATATCTTTTCAGTGATCAATCTTTTATTCTATTAAATAAAACAAAATTATACCGTAAAGCTACCTCCAATTACAATATCATAATGATAGTTTTAGAAGATTAAATAGTAAAACATCTCCAAAAATGTATTTATCGTATACATTAGATTTTTTTTTTCCAGAAAATGATAGAACTTAGAATGTCCTGAACAATTTATCCACGTCTATGTTACATATCAGACTTATTCCTTCTTCCTAGGTTAGTTACTAGAAATTCAACTTTTCTGGCATGTATGGTTAGTGTGATTTTACATAAATTCTTTTTAAACCTAAGCAGCTGTGCCGATAATTAAGAGTTTCTTTGCAAATTCATTAGTTGATTTGTTCTTGATTATCCATCTGAAACCTTCAACAGACTTAGTCTTTGTGGGCACGCATGCATGCATATATTCCAACCGACAAGAACTTTGATGACTGGATGCTTCAAATCACCAAAGGCCAGGGCCAGTAGTGTTCTGTGTTCAGGTCTATGTGGTGATCCTAAGACCTATATATAGGACGCTCATAAGTCAGCATTTTCACATTCCATTGGAGCAGGCTGCTTCTTGTTGATAGAGCTTATATACTTGTGAATTAGACATGAAGAGTAATCTTACATGAAGATGAGGGTCTTGTTTAGTAGCCAAGGATGACTTGCCTGCAGCGTCAAAATAGAAGACTGATTAGAAACATCCTCGTATATTAGATGTCCATACGTGCATGCATTTAGATGTGAAGTAAAGAGTAAAGCCAAATTAATGTATGTTTGATCTTTTTCTTCGTTTCACAGGCAGTCTCCTTGGCTAACGAGACAGGCTCTTCTCTTCATGTTGGGCCTACTCTTCTTTCACCAAGGCAAGTACAAATTCATTATTTCCTTCATCTCATGATAATATTCAATTCGTGATGCCTCCTAAAAGGTATTTACTCTGGAATTGTATATTCATGTCATTCATGGCTGCAAGACTTAGTTCCTTAATTGCGCCATTTCAATTTCTAGACAACATAAGAGTAGGTATGCACTATGGGACACTGTTACCTTTACCTATCAAAAGTTTATGAATGATTATGTTAACATACCTGAAATGGAAATTGATGCCTTCTTGTTTTAGCCCTGAAACGATAAGTCTGCATTTCACTTCACTTCCAGCAAGAACTTCATATTGGAGATGTGCTTCTCAGATTTCACAAAAGCCTGGAAAAAAACTCCAGTCCATTATGAATGTGATCATTGGAGAACCAAAGGGCTCAACACTGAACGCATAAGTGGCTTAACAAGTCTATAATGCAGCAGCAAGAACAATAACTTAACAAGCTCACTCTCACAATTATAATCGGGATGGTTCACATCAATTTTGAAAGTAACGGCTGTAAACATCAATATACAAAAGGACTGTTGGTTTTGCGACATCTAAATAACGTATACCAGCAATTATTCAAGACATCTCATTAATTGAACAAACATGGTAAATCAAACTGTCTGCTAACAGCATCTTGCTCGAGGTGTTATGTAACTCTGGACAGAGACAATGATTTAACAAACATTATCGCATTAAGCAGGCACTGCAAAACTTTCTTGTGTCCAGTGTGGAGGATCCATGACTGCACAAGGATCTGATTTCTCGAAGTCCGCAACCTAACAACAAGAGCAGAGTACATAGAGTTACAGAGTTTCAACCAAATATGTGCTTCTACAGAAAACTCAGAGAGAACATGGAAACAGATGAGCCATGATCTTACCTTTTGTTTGCAGCTTGGACAATAATGATACTTATGCCAGAGACAGTCCATTGATGGGCAAAGAAAGCAACAACCAAGCATGAATGGCATCATGCAACCAACATAAGCCGCCAAACTAGGCTTTGATCTGCATTTCACATGAAAAGTGATTAATCAAGGAGGGGAAATGAAAAGGACAAAATGAGCATATTAAGTGCTTTATGATATAATTGGCCATTTTTCACGCTTATAGTTACTCGACATTGTAATGCCATTCAGAAGAATAAAGGCTCAAATTTTGCAGTTGGACAGAACATATGCTTAATCAACTGTTCTAACTAAAACATTAGAATTGTATTAGTCATTGATCTCCAATTAAAGTTATGTGGCAACAATCACAGGAGACCAGAGTAATGCACAACACTCTCCCAGACTTAAAACGAAACATGTGAAGCAAAGTCCATCGTCCCCATATTTCATAAAGAGAGTAACAGATACACCACTTGTTGCCTCGGCAATTCCTGTCTACCTGGTTCTTTGCAAATAGTATACAAGCTAGAAGAACTATAACCAAGCACATAGATAAAACATATTCTAAGCTCAACTCCACATAGCCTTCCCTCTGGCTCAGCTTCCACAAATTACCTACTATAAGTGATTAGGACAAACCAATCAAAGCTTCTAAATATTTCAACTTTTTAATTACAAACATATTTGTTTATATCATAATGACACTCAAAGACTCAGCTTGCCAAATCCTTCACCTATCCAAAAAGAAAACCTCTTTTTGACCATTTCTTTTCATGATTATCAATCCCAATCTTTTGAACAAGCAGTTAAACATCAAGAAGGCAAAGCATTTAAAGCACGTATTCGATATCTGATGCGAAATTTCAGTTCCACTAAATCTTAAACAACTTCGATCTTCAACTAAACAACAGAATACCTAATCTTCAACTAAACAAAATATTACCTAACGTCGGTAACTCCAGAAGCGCCACAATGAACGCAGTTAAACGGAGCAGGAGTGTCCCGGTACATCGTCTGTTGAATCGGAATCCCCTTGGGATCGCCGAAGACGGCGTTGGGCGGGATCATTCCGGCTTGGTACGCGTTTTGACCGGCATAGTACGGGACTCCGAGGACAGCTTCGTCTTTTTTGGCCATTTTCCCAATACACTATTTTCAGGTTGATGGATTAATCAGAAAAGAAGCTGTTTTATAGGTCCTTCTAAAATGACAGAAAAGTCCCTTAGTGGCCTTCTAGAGGATTTGACCTTTAGCCGGTAAGGCTTCCAGATAACGACCAGGAAATTGTTGGCGGGCTTCTCGGTTGATTAGTCGTCACGCGGGCGTTGAATTAAATGTCCAAATTACAACTTTTGACAAAATATTAGTTACCACAAATAGACAATAGGATTGTATTACATATGATATAAAAACTATATAAGATAAACTAATTTAATATTTAATTCAAAATTTTGAATTTCTTTCTATTTCATTGACTAAGCTTAAACAATTCAAGAAATAATGATGAGGTTGTTATAAAACCGAAACTAAAAACTTAAGAATATTTGGGAGAGGAGAATTCTTCTTATCAATTCATTTCTTTCTTAC
>JAOSBM010000003.1:6758240-6768827 GCA_027568955.1 Erythroxylum tenue
CTTTAGTGTATAAGATTAACTACTTCTTTTATAAAAAATAAACATAACATGTCTGGTCCTTTTAACCTTGATTAATATTCAGTCTTGATAAAATAATAAATAGTAACATTTTAGGGATAACATATAAATAGAACATAAATATCACAATTATAATCTCATTATAATTTCATTTGTAATGTACATATATCTCATATACTTTATCTTGTATATCATTTAATTAAGTAAATATGCATCAATCATTTAAGTATCTTATACTATATATCCATATGACAATCATGCTATTGTTAGGACAATATTTTAATGACAGAATTCAACAAAATTTTGTATAGTAAAAACTTAAATTTTATAACTTTCATATGATTTTTATTAAATTTAAGAGAAATTACCAAAATACATTCTTGGATCTTTGATAAGATCTTACCTCCTTTTATATGTCCATCAGTTCTAAAGTTCTATGTCGCATTACCATTTTAATAATGTAAGGAACTATACTAACTTCAACAAAGAACTTTTTTTTTGGTAAATCAACAAAGAACTTTATTTGGGTTGATTAACAATTAATTTTACATTGTAACCTTTTATTCAAAATAATAGTTTTAAGTAAAATATACTTTGTCAAATTAAAGTTAAAATCTATATGACCTTAAAGTCAAATATCAACTCATATATGAAAAAAGAATATCTTTAATATTTCACAAGTATTAAATCTCTCAAATACTTAAAATCTTTAGTACATTATCTATGTACTTGGACTAGAATAGGTAAATAACTTCCATATTTATCTCTATAGATATAATTTTCAAAATTAAGTTATTATTTTTTTTATATCCAATAAGAATTATTCTTGGATTTTTTTTTTCTATAAGCATTATGTCTCTACAATACCCTGTTAACTTTCTTATAGACAATATAACCTTTTAGTTATGCATCATCATAACGACAACTACATCATCAAATATATTACTACAGATACCAGTTAAATTTAGATGCATTGTCATAATTTGAACTTTTCAAGCATCATCTTACTCTCACTAATTATCTTTAGACTCATTCTCTTATAGTTATATATTGAAACAAATATTTTGTTCAATGGGGTTTTTAAATTACACCTAACCTTTTGAATATCTCATAATTTGTGTCATCCAATTTAATTATAAACTTATTAGATATATATGCTTCAACTATGTATCATATCCCTAAATCATTAATTTTGATTCTTTTAAAGTTTGTCTTTCCATATCTAATTTGAAAAATCATGCTAATTGATTTAATCAAAACTATCGAAAGTAACTTATTATACTAGACATCATACAATATCTCACATTATATTTTTGTTCTCTTTATACAAATCCATACTATTATAGAATTTAATCGTGAAATTATTCTCTAGAGAATCTTATTCTCTATAGATAACAAAAAGATTTAAATCTCACCCTATTAATCTCATTAAACTACTTCAACATGTTTAATAATTAATTTCTACTTAAATTTTAAATTTTAAATATTATTTAATATGTATGACTATAAAGTCATTAGTAAATTTAATAAAATGCAAGTATTCATTTTTTATAAATTATTATTATGTCCAATAACTATATGTATAAGATTTAATAATTTAATACCATAATCGTCCTTTTACTAAAGGTTGATTTGGTTATTCTTTATCCTAACAAGTTTTATAAATTTCGTACGATTCATGATCAAATTTATACATATATCCTTGTATCTAAATTTATAATTCTCATTATATTGATTTAATTAACATGATACAAAAGGATATTATTAGTTATCTAACTTTGTATTCTTCTCAATTATGTTCAGTATGAGTCTCCTTTGATGTATATACAAATGATTCGTATAAATTTGGATTAAATTTTTTTACTCAATAATCTTTTTTTTCTTACCTTGAATATTGTAGCAATATTGAATCCAAAATCAATATCAAATACTCACAAACATGAATTAGAAACATATATGATCTCTCTCATACTTCATATAAGTAAGAAAAGTCAAGGTACTATTTTCCTTCTAATGAAAATTATTATCATACTACATATACCTTCAATTGTAGTTTTTGTTTATGCTTTTAGCATGTTAAATTCAATAGAGCAATAACATCAAGGTGCTATACCTTTCAACTTCACTTTATGCAACTATTTACATTATGTTATTATGGTGTTGACATCCGTTCTAAATATTGTCATTAAAGTTTATAAGACATAAATCAACTCAAAATGCGTTTACATTTGGTCATTTATAGGATATTATTTGTGAAACTTTGTTAATAAATCTTTAACATGGATAATAACAAAATCAAATACGAACATACAACTTTTCTTTCTATTTTGAGAACTTTTTTTAAACCTAATTTATATCCAAGAAATTTAGTTCACTAATACCTAGTATCAACTATATCAAACAGAGGTAAATTGTACTCGAAACAAAATAGAAATGTAAGAAAGCAAATAAATGGTTATTTGCTATGACAACCAAATAAGATTAGGATTTCAATCATTTATTTATCTATTTACACTATTTTAATCGAAATAATAGTCCTTACTATTAATTCAAAAAGATTATTCTAATCTTTTTAGGAGATTATGGTTTTATTCAAAATTAATTGATCTTGAGTTACTCAACAAACCAACTATACTTAAATTAGGTAGATAACATCCTTATCAATCACATCTTATATGACTTCTAAATCTTTTTGGTGACAACTCTTTCTAAAATATATCTTATATGTTATTGCTAATATTGCCTTTAAATTCATATGATCATGAGTTACTCATCCAAATCATATAAGTTAGATATAGCAATTTAAGATAAAAATAATTTTCAGTAAAATACTCTTCTTACTTATTATAATTAAAAAAAACTCTTTTCTTCAAAATTTATAAGACATACTAATCCAGATAGAAATAAAATTTTTCTTCATAAGAAAATTGTTTTATAATAAAAAGAAATTCACTTTCAGAATTAAAAAATATTTTAAGTTTAATTACGAAAGTTTAGAGATTAGTTTCTTAGTTAATTAAAAAACTATTCCTTAATAAAGTAGAAAACAATTTTTCTGTTGCCGCTACGTTTCTTCCTTCAACTCTGCTCAACTTGCCAGAAGCTGCTTCTCCAAATCGTTGATGCCACCACAAGGTTGAAGAAGAGAACATATTGTTTTATCTTTCTATTGTGGTCCCTTGCACATTTATATTGAATTCATTTTCAATTTTTTTGTAATAATCTTTCGTCTTAACTTGGCTTCAGTACTGAAACAAGAAACAGGAATCATTTGTCTTTCGTTGTGGACACATAGCAGATTTATTATATTGAGTTTTGAAACCATAAAAACTAGAGCTGCACGATGGTTATTCTTGCAAGGACCGAGGCCACATAACTGATTTAATCTGGGTTACAGTATTATGGTTAACTGAATCTGTAAGTTTCAAAGTTTAGGCATTTGCTCCTTAGGAGTGGATCAAATGGAGCCCTTCAAACAGTTTTTTAATCCTTATTTTTGGGGTTGGGTAACAAGTTAAGCATACTCTCATGTAGTTGTATTTGAAATCATTTACCCGAGATAAAAACTAACGAGTGTTTCTAAAACTCAAGGATTAAATATTTTAAAAGAACATTAAGAATTGAATTACTAGCATTTAGAAGAATGAATCAGCAGCTTTTTTCCCAATCATGCAGCTCCGGGAATGACAAGTGTGTCAGGGCTACTAGTCATCAACAACAATAAATACCCTTTACGTTAATTATTATGTTTCTGTGTCGGTAATAATTATTTTCCACTTCCGGTGAGTGTTCAAGGATGCCAGAAACATTGAAGCTGCCAAGTACAAAAGGTCAAACTTATATATACAAATACAGGCAAATTTGCAGAAATGGAGCTTTTGAAAAGGTATTGCGTGCAAAGAGTACTGACTGCAGGTGTTTGCTGTGAGGAGGATGAGATCTTTACGCTTGGACAAATTTTATTTTGAGAGAGAGAGAGAACTATATATGCAATTTGTTATAAAGGAAAAAGAGAAACTAAGAGGAAGATGCATGGTCCACCAAGTCCGGTACTGAGAAGGATGTGGTGGGACTTGGATCGCATTATATAATGTGGGTCGTAGCTGGACTAGGGACTGAGTATAGAAAACAAAACATAACGCGAGAATTCAAACCTTTTTTTGTTCTGGGTTTTGGCAGGAGGAAGGGAATCTAAAAGCACGCAGAGAGGTCTAGCTTGCTATCGTACTGCAGGAAAAGAGATGGAGCGTCAGTAGAGAAATGGAAAGGGAATAATACACTTTTTCTCTCTCGTTATTTGCGACTCTTTCTTTTTTTTCTTTGTTTTTATATTGTTTAACCTTTTCAGCGATTCTCTTAAAAACTGTTCTTTGTATGGTCTGGCATGGGAAGGATCGATATGGAAGAAGAGGACCTGGAGCCCATGCCCTTTAGAACCCCGCAGTTAACGTTCGTATATATAACAATGAAGGGTTTGCGGACAAAGGAATCTTGTTTTGTCCGATTCAGTATACTTGTTCATGTGTCTTAATCTCCAACTTTGCATCTTTTCTTACTGTTCAGTCTGTTCTCTGCAGTACTATTCTGGCAGGGTCACACCCTACAGTGTTTCTTGTCCACAACGTGGGACTCGATATATATTCTCTTCTCTTTCTTTGCAAAACTTTGGTCATTCCTCTTATTGTGCGTGTTGGCCATTTTGACTTGATTTTTTTCTTTTCAAATTCCTTGGTGATTTAAGAAATGTAGCATTAAGTGACCACTACAAAAGATTACCGATGAAAATAATACTATTAAAAATTAGCGACGAAAAATCATATTCTATTGATAAAATTGTCATAATATATGATAATTTGTGATGGAAAAAATATCTGTCGATAGATGGGAAATAATCTTGCTGATTTTTGCGATGAAATATAGCGACGGAATAGTAATCACCATCAGTAAAAGAGGTGCGAAGGTAGGCGGCAAAATAAGCGTCGTCGTTTACCGACAAAATTAAACGTCGTCGCTTGCTTTGACTGCAACGTTTTTAGTAAAACGTAATTGTGGTATACTGATGGAAGTGTATTCTGTCGGTAAAATTAAAATTAAAATGCCACCGTTAACTTCGTCTTCAGAAATATTGTAAAATCGAAAACAATGTCGTTAGCGACGACGTCGTTTTTGTTAAACATCTGATCTTACCACGAAGCCCACCCCCCGTCCTCATTTTCACCTTGCTTTCTTTTTCTCTCTTGCTGCCGGTTCTGTGTTGTCGTGTACGGGTGTCGGTTCGCCTCTCGCCGTCCATCTTCTTCCTTCTGCATCCATCTTCTTCCTTTGCATGTTTCGGTTCCCTGAGAGCGTTTTCATTCTGCGTCTTTATCGTTCTTCGGTTCCCTTCTTCCTTCCGGTGCTTTTGTGTTGTTCTTCCTTCTGGATCTTCTTTTATTCATCGATTGAGGTTAGCGGGTTTTGTTTTGTACTGGGTTTTGTATACTGCTTTCATAGTTTCCGAATTGTGTTCGTGTGGATGTTGAATTTGTGGGGATGTCGTACTGAATTCGTGTGGAGTTTAAGAAATGGGTTGATTACCCAAAAACATTTTGAATTTGTCCACATTTGGAATTGTTCACGTCAATTTGAGGAACATGTATCAGAATGGTCACTTATTGTTTGAAACCTTTGCCTGGTTTTTTGTTTTTGGAATCCTAGACTGTGTATTTCCTATGAACTCTAATTAGTTAGTTATTTTCATTTTTGGATAAGGATAGTAGATGTAAACTTATCCATCAAACTGATAGGAGATAACGTGTTTCGTAATGTTGTTGTGTTGAGATGAAGACTTCTAAGCTATCCTTATCGGCGCCTCTGTTGAGATGTGTGTCGTAAAACTAACCATAGTTGAATTGCCATAAGATTATACTACATTAAGTATTATTGTACAGCTATAAAGGGGTGGATATGCACTTTTTTGGAAGCTTTGTGTCATTTACTAATGAGGGGCAAATTGGTAGAACACATGCTCATTGCTTCTATGAAATTTCACTTAAATTCTTTTTTACTTTTCAAATTTTTTTGGTTCCAATTTGGAATAAGGCCTTAATTATGATAATCCTTAAATAATAATAATAATAATAATAATAAAGAAATGAATTTGAAAGGATGATAGTAGCTTGTATTTCTTATCTAATCAAGAAAGTGAAATAGAAAAGTGTAGGGTTAGTGTGGAAATGCTGACCACCTAACAAATTGATAGGCTCAGTTTTTGCGACTAATTGGTGAAGTATCTTTTCTTTATAAAATCCTAAACGATAGCAACTAATTGGTGAAGTATCTTTTCTTCATAAAATCCTAAAAGATATTCTGTTGAGTGTTTCTTTTTCCCTAAGCCTAAAGCATGACTTTCCCATCGAGGAAACAAACAGTCTAGTAAGAATATAATTTGTTTAACAATAAAATACTCCAAAGCTTTCACGATGTAATATGATCCACCAATCTATAAATATATAAATTAAAGAAATATTTGAAGAACAAATTATATATATAATATAACTTTGAAATCAAAGAGGCTTCTTGATATTGTATAAATTTTAAATATCCTAAAGCATGGACTATATCATAATTGTTACAAGAAAAAAGTTGTTAGAATATCAAAAAAAATTTACAAGGTGTTATTCATTCGCAATCTCTCCAAGGGACCAAATTCAAATGGTATAACCTTTTTCTTTTTCTGCTTCCTTTGCTGAATCTATTTCACTAAACAAGGGCATACAATGGACGCACCCACCAAAAAAATAGCGAAGATTTTTCTTTTATAATGGATTATTTTCTAAAATTTATGAAATTAAATTGTTAAAAGAAAGATAAGTTAAAAAAAATGGTCAAACTTGTTTTCATACAAAAGAAGAATATTACTAGAATTCAGTTATTTGAAATTAGTGGATCTAGTATTCGTAACTTAGTTGAATCCTTGAATTTCAACTTTCCAGGTAGCAAGTCTTACTGTTGCTCAAGTTAATATGAATGTTGTTAATTATGTCTACATATTAACCTTTTTCCCTTAACGATCAAGGGCACAATTATTCTCTAGTATGTCTTTGTTCGATTGAACAGTTACAACATTTTAAGCAAATTGCATGATGTTGCATAAATTTCAAGTTTATCCAATTGATTTATGATCTCTTTCAATTACTTAAGGCTCCTGGCTAAGATCTTATTGATTATTGCTTGGTTGTAGAACACATTTGTTGACAGTATTTCTATTTTCAAGGAGATTGAAGAGAAGCTTCAGCAAGTATTCATTTTTCACTTCATTTCCTTTGCGTGTTGACAATGTCAACAATGATTTTCCACACATTTTAATTGAATTTGTATTTGTTTCTATATTTTGCAGCATAGTCATTTTGCATCTTTTCACTTCATTGAAAAGAGAACTTTTATCATCCTTTTTATGTTTTAAAAGGCAAATGACTAGATTTTCTTGCATGACATGGCGACAATCAAATTCTATAACTAAGACTTCTGAACATTAATTTATATCAATTTGCGTACTGCTTTGATATTCATTGTCTTCTTTGCTTTGTTTTGGTTATCTTCTTTGGCCAAGAATTTAAAGACTATATGCTTCTGATACTACTGCATTTCACATGAGATGACATAATGAACATGAACAGGAAGATGGAATAATGAGCCATTCATCAGATGCACTGGCATGGAAACATTTCAATGACACCCATTTTGAGTTTGCAGCTGAAAGTCAAAATGTTAGGTTGGGATTGTTGACAGATGGATTCCATCCTTTAGGTCAATATGGCCAGCAACATTTATCATGGCCAATCATAATTACTTCTTATAATTTGACTCCATGGATGTGATTAAAAGAGACGTATATGTTCTTGACAGTGATTGTGCCAGGGCCTACAAATCCAAAGCATAAAATTGATGTATTCTTACAACCATTGATATCTGAATTGCAGCACCTTTGGGAATATGGTGTTCAGACATATGATATGTCTCTGAAACAAAATTTTGTGTTGACAGCGACTTTGATGTGGATCATTAGTGATTTTACGGCATATGTCATGTTGTCTGGATAGAGCACAGTAGGAAAATTGGCTTGTCCTTATTGTGACAATGATTCTGATGCGTTTTATCTTCCAAACGAGGGCAAAACATGTTGGTTTAACAATCATAGGAAGTTTCTTCCGCCAGATCATCCATTTAGACGCAATAAATAAAGGTTCATTAAGAATAGAATGGTAAAAAACCTCCTCCCCCTCGCAACGTTGTTGAAGAGATTTTGCAGGAGATTGAGGAATTAGGCCTGTTGAAAGTTACAGAATTCGAAGCTAATGAAATTAATACAAGCATTAGTAAAAAATTTGGTTGGATAAAACGAAGCATCTTTTAGGATTTGCCATATTGGAAAACTAATTTGATACGTCATAATCTAGATGTGATGCATATTGAAAAAATATTTTTGACAATTTGTTTAATACCATAATGAATATTGAAGGGAGGACAAAAAACAATGCAAAACCACAAGCTGATTTGCAACTTTTTTGTATAAAGAATGAGTTACATAAAGATCTTCGCATTGGTAAATATCTGAATGCATGTTACACTTTGGACAAAAAACAAAAATAAATATTGTGTGAATGGTTAAAAAGTCTAAAGTTTCCTGATGGTTATGTTTCAAACTTGACAAGGTGTGTGGACACGAGGAAGTACAAACTATTTGGGATGAAAAGTCATTAATGTCATGTGTTTATGAAAAGGCTAATTCCAATTGCATTTCGGGAGTTGCTACCAAATAAGGTTTGGGAAGTAATAAGATAATTAAGTTTGTTTTTCAAAAGTTTAACATCATCTAAAATCAAGTTGACTGAAATGGAAAAACTAAAAAGGGAAATTTCAGTAATTTTGTGCAAGTTAGAAGGGATTTTTCCTCCAAGCTTCTTTGACTATATGGAGCATTTACCTGTGCATTTAACACACGAGACAAAACTAGCCGGTCCAGTTCAATATTGATGGATGTATCTGTTTGAGGCGTAATTTAACCAAAAATATTGTAATTGAAGTAATAACATGTTTTAACAACTAGATTGTAATAACCTTATTCGCTAATATAGGTATTTTCATCACTTGAAGAAAAATGTCAAAAACAAGACTAGAGTTGAAGGTTTTATATGTAATGCTTATTTAGTGGAGGAAGCTGGTGCATTTTGTTCACATTATTTTGAGCTGCATGTTCACACAAGAGAAAGAAAAATTCCTTGTAATGACGATGGGGGAGGAACGAGTGATGCTGATGGTAACTTATCCATTTTCATATATCCTGGACGAACATATGGACTTTCAACAAGAAGAATGTTAATAGAGGAAGAAATTGAGGCTGCTCATGGTTACATTTTATTGAACTGTCAAGAGGTTCAACCTTTCGTGCAGTAAGTTGAAATTGATTATTTGGGTTTTGAAATTTAGTGTTGTTCATAACTGAAATACATAATAATGTTTTTAGATTATACGAGGAATTGTTACGTGAGCTAATGCCCGACAAAACACAGGATGATATCAATAAATAAATTGGAAGACACTTTCCTCGATTGTTCGAGAAATATGGAAGTTTTCACTTACAAATATTAAAATGATTGAATTATAAGATTTAAGTGTTCAAATGACATTATACTCTTTAATATGATAATTTCTTTTGTATGGGCCTTAGAAAATCCAATTGAGAACAAGTTCATATGTGATCTTGCAAAGGGACCTCTGCAAACTATTAAAGCGCATCCGGTGTATTTCGTTAATGGATACAAATATCATACAGAATATCATGGTCATAGCATGACAACAATAAATAGTAGAGTTTGCATGCAGGGAGAATTGATGGATTACTATAGTAAAATTATTGAGATACTTAAAATTGAGTACCTTGTATTGCCAATAAAGTGAAGTGTGATTGGTTTGATCCGAATCTAAATGTTGGTACAAAAGTGTATAGTCAATACAATCTAGTTGAAATCTACAACCGAAGAAGATTGAGACAATTTGAACCTTTTGTATTGGCAATGCAAGCGATTCAGGTGTACTATGTGCCTTGTCCCAGCTTACGACAAGATAAGTCAGATTGGTTAGCAGTTTGCAAAGTTAAACCTAGAGGTGTTTTCAAATCACATGGAAAAGGAGAACAGAGAATTGAAACTGAAGTGTTTCAGGAAGATGTTTATGAAATAAATGCATCTGTCACATATGGCGATAATGAACCTTTGAATGATCCATCTAATGAATATGTTAAAATTTCATCTGGAGAGGATGACGAGTGTTGGATCCCGTTTTCGAAACCTAACTCTTAACAAAACAAATCATGACTTAACTAACATCGCTTCAATTTTTTTTTCTTTCACCATTTTCTTTTTTTACACGTCATTGAAAGTAATTTCAATTTCCAATTTGAAATTCATCCCTTACTCAACCTCAATTGATATGATCCTTCATAATCGAAAAAATTTTATCATTCACCACAAATCATATCTCTTTTTATCCAAAATTCACTTATTAATAATTTTCCAACCATTTATATTC